>JAKWBI020000272.1:0-60662 GCA_022664585.2 Zalerion maritima
CCCCCCCCCCCCCCCCCCCCCCCCCCCCCCCCCCCCCCCCCCCCCCCCCCCCCCCCCCCCCCCCCCCCCACCCCCCCACCCCCCCCCCCCCCCCCCCCCCCCCCCCCCCCCCCCCCCCCCCCCCCCCCCCCCCCCCACTCCCGCCCACATTCAGGCTGAGCATTCTGTCCGTGTTTCTTTCGGTGCATTACGGTGTGGTGTAAGTGCTCTGCACGACGTCATTCAGCTGGGATCCGCATGAATTTGGGAGATTGCCCTTTGCCGCGTATAGGCTATATTTTCTTATCTCGACCCTCTCTCACCAAAAATTCGTGGATGGGAATAACCGGGTGAGAAGATAGAAACAGAGTTTAGAAGCCATTCATGAGAAGCAACAACCTGGGAGATCGGTGATTGCTTTCCCATGCTTGGTCTCGCTGCCCCGGCTTGTTGGGAACCATTAATGAAGTGTATGCACGGGAATACACTGCCACTGGCTGACATGATTATGGTAATAGGTTGGGATGACAATATGGCTGGCTACCTACTGTATGTACACAGGTTTAGTGTCATGCTCGCTCCGGTACCTGCAGATGTCAATCTCGAGCCTCATGTCACTCCTCTCACCCAATCTAGCCCAGCGCGTGGGAACAATTGCTCCCCACGGAATAGGGGCCGAGGGTTGGCAGTTGCCCAAAAGCTGGTTCCTGTTTAACTAGGCGCCAGCAAATATTGGCCGAAATTCATGCCTTATTTTTGCACCCAAAGTCAAAGTCCACGTATCTATTGAGGGTTGTGATGCCGTGCTTGTGTTTGGCATGTGCTTAACCCATGGTATAGATACGAACTGGCGTCAAGACCCGGTCCTTGGCCATTGGAGCATGCTGCGTATGAGTTGCAAAGTCCGCGGATTGGGCTCGTGACCGAGGTTTATTCATTTGGTCTTTGAGAGCACGGATCCAAATGGAAGTAATTGTTGGTAACGGTTAATGAACTCACATATTTATTGCTACAACAGGAAATGTTTCTTCATCTGCAGCTTTAAATATACTTGGAACATCGCCGCCCTCATGTGTATCCAGATCCATCTTGATTGTTTGACCTGTCGCCTCGATTTGGCGATCCAACGAGAGATACATTTCACTATCTAAAATGAACCAAGTATGGCACAATTTTGTGTTCGAGCGCCTGGGAGAAGCGTCTATTCATCCAACTACACATGCAGCTGTGGGTTGCGTTGGCCTTATGCCTCTATAACCAGCAGCGGTAACCACGAATGCATTTCCTTTCTTGAGCCGCCGAGCCAGGCATGATCAATCCATCAACGTGCTTTCCCACCCACACACCACATGACGAAGTCAGTCGGCTGGCCTGCACTGCGCTGCACTCGACGTTTTCGTTTTGTGTGCGACCCAACATCCATGCCTTACCCCTACATATCAGCGGTGCACAGTCCCGCCTTGTGCGGAAGGAGCCATCAATCATTTGGGGACACAACCTCTCGGCATCGCGAGATGGCGTTTAAACCCGTCGCAGGGCGGGCCCAGTCTGCGCTTGCAAGTCGCCGTGAATGTGCCACTGCAAGGTCGAAACAAAAGCCCGAAAGAAAATGCGGCTGCTTGGTGCATATACATTGCATATAGATATTTATATTGTGCTTGCTTGTATCAGTCCGCAGTGCAATGCATCAATACATACCGCCATCATCATACCCTCCCACATGCGGCCGAAAGCCTCGTGTTGCTCCGCGCCGTCCCAGGAGACTGGATAAGGCAAGGGGATTTGTGTGCCCAAAAATATACATCGAGCCGCATCCCGGTACGCGCGTAATACACAAATGTCTATCCTGTACATAGTAACCTTTGTCTATCTTCATATTACTGATCCCCATCGTGAGGACATACTCGGTATACCAGCTAGTAGGGGGCTGAGTCTGCTCGGCTGTCCCTCGCGAATAGACGAGCTCTGCTGTGGCTGGTGCAACAATAGATACCCTGAGCCCCAAACAGCCTATGGAGTCCCGGGCTTGGATCCTTGGGTTCTTGCGGCACGATATTACATAGGTGCCAGATTTGTTGTTCGGATGTTCAAATAGCAGCAGTGCAGCGACGGGTCCATACCCCGCGGTATTGGCCCGTCCAGGATCGGAAGGAGGAGGGCAGGTTGAAACTCAGCCGTGACAAGACAGAGGCGGGATGGGGGTTCTGGGCATGTGAACTGGATGTACATGCACTCGGCCGTCATTGCGCTCAATAAGTTGACACTGCGACTCAACCACGAGCCAGAATGTGCCAGCGACACCATGATTCCAAATACACTCTGGCGTCCGTTTCCACTCTGCTGCAAAATATCTCTTGGCCTGTGGCCGGGTTATCGGGAAGCTGTGCCTCATTTCATTTATTTATTTTCCTGTGTCAGACCCTCCCCCTTCTACTATGTCGGATCTACGCACGCCTCCCCGGCCTGGCTGTTTCGCCGTCACCACATCGGGTCTGCTGCCTATTTGCTGACTTCTTGCCCGACGGGAAAATCCACCAAGATGCAGCAATATCTTCCCTCCTGGAGCCTCTCTCACACCAGATCTACCAACCGAATCTTGTGGTCTGAGACAGCAAGATGGGCACGTCCCCTCCCCACCCCCCCCCGGCGTAGGAAGGGAAGAGTGCGCTCTCTTTATTCCGTCCTCCTCCACAGAGTACCAACTGGAGAAAACTTGTGTGATCAGTGCGGTTATGGCAAGCTGCACAACAGCTGTGTCATGGCTGCCCTCGTGTATGTTAGAGGCTTGGAGCGCATCGCTTGTTTATTGTAAACAAAGGATCGAAGTCGGATTACTACGAGTGCCAACAAGGTTTACTGCACAGCCTACCGCAAACTATTCGCATAGCCATGGCTTTGAACAGGTTGGAATGGGTCATGTGAAAAGATGAGGGTAAAATATTCCCAGTCAACAAAAAGATACGAACAGCTCTTGCAGAGGTCCATGAGATCTATGGGTATTCTATTGTAGGGGACTTGAGATGACTGACTCGATACACTATGCAATACCTCCCGCCAGATATCCATATAGTCACCAGTATCGTCTAATGCTTATCATGATAGTTTGAAAATCCAATTCAGTCCCCGTCTCAGCTATCTAGTGTATTCCGTACCATTTGGATATCGTCAGAATTCCCTGTGTCCCGTATCCTCCTCTTCCTCCCCTTGGTATCATCAAACTATACAAAAAGGATATAAATGACATGCTCGTTGACAAAGAGATAAAACGTGAAAATAGAAAGCAGCAATCACGCAGCCACTAAGCGGGCCCGATGAGAGTTAACTATCTACGATTAGAAATGACTGGTAATACGAGAAACAACCCCCCCCGTGGTATTCAGCCCATGTGCAATTTCCATCGTTTCGTCCTTCGAGACTCAAATAGAAAAAGGAGCTGAATGCGCCAAAATGAGGAAAGCGAGCGGTTGGAGTCTTCTTCTCTTGAACTGATAGGAAAATGGGAGGTACAATAGCAATAGAGCTGTTACCCAGAAAAAGTAGACTCTAGGTCTCTCTGATTGTCGTTTTCGTCATAATACCTTGAGGCCATAATAAGATATATATATATATATATATATATGAAGGCCATCATAAAGGTCATTCATGGTAAGATTCCAGTCTTTTGCCATCCAACCTGAGAGAAAGCCAGATTCGTGTGCGGCTCCATTCCGACAAAAAAGCATAGCGGAGATGCGGCCCCAGTCTAAAAGTTTTGATTCGTCGATCGGTATCATCATGTATGAAACTAGAAAAGGCGTGTGTTTGAGGAACAAAGCCGCCGTTGTTTCAGAAGGCAACTGGAAAGGGCGATGTTTCGTGGCGTGTGCGGTAAGCAGGGCAGAGGGCGGGAAAGAGGAGCAACTGATTTTTTTTTTAATTTTGAAATGAAAACGACATAGGAAAAATTCAAAGCCGAGTCTGACTGGTTTTAAGGATGGTCGATGTGGGCTTTGCTTTGGTAGTGATTGTAAGTAGGGAGGCACGTAAGCGAGAAAGGGACGGATTTGGAAGAGTTGTGAGATTGATCATTGGGCATTAGGCTGGCGGGCTGTGGAAATTTCCGTTTCACATCGTCCGCAAGATCATTTCAGATCATGCCCGGCATCCCTTCTACGGTCAACTGTGCGGCCTGGGCCGCCGCATCACTGTGACGGTGTGACGGAGGAGGCGGCAACGGGGTCTGTGGTGGCGGCACTTGAAGAGTGTTCGGAGGAGTGAGCTGCTGAAGCGGCTGAGACGATGACATTTGGGGAGCAGATGTCATATGAGGTGTCGCCGGTCGTTGCTGGGGCATGGGATCCGGCTTCTGCTTGGCCGTCTGAGAAGCAGTGAGAGCGCGTGAGTGAGAACTCTCACGACGCCTCTTCGGCGCATCCTTGATCTTGGGGTGAGTGTGGCACTATAGTTGTATAAGTCAGCCATTTCTCTTTCCGTTCTTCAATAGTCTCACATGAGAGGGTAGATATTTACCTTGTATGCATGGCGAAACCAAGTCGTGCCCTTCTTCTTGCTGCTCACCAGGGCAATCCAGTCATTGCACGAGCCGCAGAGCCCTTCCCAGACGTCAGGGTTACCGTCCATACGCCGTGTCTCTTGAGGCTCTTGGAACGGATTTCCAGTCGCGGCGCTAATTCCATGTGTGAAACTTTTGTCGTACCAGAAAGCCGAGTTTTTTAGGACGAGCCATCTCCCGGGTTTGCAGATGCCGCACCAGCCTTCACGCTTGTTTCCATGGCCGCGAACCCACTTCGGGGTGTACAAGTCTCCCTCGAAGCGGAGCTCCTGCTCATGGGGAGCAAGATCCGGGTCGGATGGATTCATGTCCTCGGGTGGAGGTGGGATTTGCTCCTCGTGGAGAGAAGCGTACAGGTCGGGGGGGTCGGACAGGTCAGTGTAGTGGCTGTGGAGAGAGTGCGGGTCGGCATTGCTGTGAAGCATCCTAAAGAGGCCATGGGATAGGAGGGGGGGCGGTGCTTCAAATTGATGCGGGTCATGATGGAAGCCGTGCGAGGGAAGCTGAGAAGGCAGCTGGGAGGGGAGGAGCATGCTGTGGCGCGGAAAGGTAGGGTTGGGCTGCAAGAAGTAGGGGTTTTGTTGAGCCGCCTGGAGGTTCGCAAAGTTTAGCGGTAGCTGGTTGTTGGGCATCGTGGGCGACGAGTGTCTGGTTGTGTTCATACGAGGGCCAAAGGGATCTTGCTGGGGGTGGTAGATAAACGGGGACTGCCTCCTGGATGGCATGGTTCCGTATGAACCGGTGGACCATCGCTTGTTGTTCCTGTTCCCACCGTCCATGCTATAAGGAGCGGATCTCACGCCAGGGCGAGGAGACGGCGAGGCGCCACGACCGCGACTCTGGGTTCGCACAAGCTCGCTCCGCCCTTGCGGCGTCATGCGTGGAGATGCCACGGGAGAAAGCTGGGTTGACGACATGAGAGAGTTGCGGTTCGAAGGGGGTGGGTACTCGGAGCTGAACGATGGCGCTTCGGATAGTGCTGCTGAGAAGTCCTCATATGAAGTCATCTCCGAGAGGGCACCAGTTGTAGACATGGTGAACGACGACCCCGACATCCTACGCGGATTCAGCCCTCCGCCTCCGCCCACTACTCCCTCCATATTCAGCGACTCGTGTCCTTCTATGTGAGGGTTGGCATATCTGAGGTCGAGAATAGGAATCGCCTCATCCGAAGTATACGCTTGGCCGATGCCCATCTCTCCGTCCAGTACCTGGTAATCCATGTTGTCTTCGCACGGCTTTTGCACCCATGAGTCTAGTCCACCTATTAGCGGACTCGAATCGACTTCCCTATTCTGGAGGCACTCACTACTCTCCATGCTCGTCGGCGGGTAAAAGTCTTGATGCATCGAGACGGGGCGGGACATGGTTTCGCTTGGAGTCTGCTGCTGCGACATTGCTGACGAGTCCCAAGATGGCAGTCCGTCGTAGCTCTCGCTCACGCAATACGAAAATCCTTCGTGGATGGTTGCTGGTCTGGGCTTCATGGTGGGCTGCGATGTTGGCGTCGTCCACACTCCTGTGGGGGTAAGGCCGTCCGACTTTGTGGGCATCTCACTTCCGTTCATGGTCACGATCGGTGCTGGTCTTGGTGGCGGAACCTCTCTTCTGTACCTGCTGGACGGGCTGCTGAAGGTGAAGGACGGTGTTTGTAGTTGGTGGTGAGTGCTATATGGGTGTAAGCCCGGCTGTCATGGTTTTGGGGTGGAGAGGGGATGCTCTTTATTGGCCGGGTTGAGAGAGGGGGCATACACTTGAGCCTGTGAAGAGTCCATGGCAGTGGGAAATGGTCCTGCGTATACGTAGGGAGGGAGACGGTACTCTATTAAGAACAGGCTCCTGGAGCGACGGGGGGGCACACAGGGGAGTTAGCATTGAATCTCGGACGACGCGATCCAAGGCACGAAGCCACCCTTACAGCGGCCCCACACGATGAAGACGAGCTGGCAGTGAGAACATGGGCGCCCCTCTGCCGACTGGGAAACTTACTGGGTACACTATGATGAACTGTTCCCAATTCGTGAAGAAATTAATCTCCGGCCTGGTCAGTGAGCTATAGACCTTGGCCGGAAAGCCTGTATTGTATGTAAGTGTAATTTCGGGTGTAAAAGAGCGGATAGATCTGTTCCTAGGTCAAGGCAAGGCCGGGATAATCTGGTTGAAACCAATAAGGACCGAGGTGGCTCGCGATGAGGAACAAGGCAATAATTTAGAATAAGAAGGAGTAGGAATAGGAAGCAATGTGTAGCACTTCGTGGTGATCAATATGGTGTAGGTGTACTGCAAGAGAACGTGTTGCCCCGGGGGGGTGTTGTGTGGATAGGGATATCCAGAGTATTTGTGATGAGATGTTTACATAGATATTCTCTCTACAACTGCTGGCACTGGTGAAGGAGCGGATGTCGGGTTGCTGCTAAAGGAAGGAAGCGACAAGACTCGACAAGGTGGGATGTGAAGATAATGGATGAAAAGAAGGAAGGAGGGAGGGGGGTACGTGCGTGGGTGCGCGTAGCAAGTGCTTGTTGGTTGGCACAGACTGGCAGAGTCCCGGGAAGGAAAGAAGAGCCAGCTCTTGGGTATTATAACTGGGCAGGATATAAGGCGGCGCGAGAAAGGGCAAACCACACTGGCAGGGGGTATTGAACGCACGTCGGACAGGATGGATAAAAAGGAGTGACTTTTTTGGACAGAGGTTTTTTTTTTTTGAGAATATCTAGCAGACAGGATCGGTCGGGACACCGGAGCGAAAGAGGAGCAACAGGGCAAGAGAGAAGAGGGGGGCGGTGCAGCACCCCAGAGGTATAAGAGCAGTATCGAGGCATCATCCATGGAAATGGCCTTGGTGGCCTAGAATGCCAGCTTTCTCAGCACGGTCGAGCTCGGAACATCGGTAGGAGCTAAGCCGGCTTCCCTGATACAAACCTGTCCTATCTGTAAACCTGGGGGTGCTGAGATGGTGTGCGAGAACAAGCTTGGGCTGGCGGGGAGGACAGGGGTGCATACAGCACTTCTCTGAGCTAGTAGCCTACAGACCACAGTACCAAGAGTGTGTACAGGAGGCAATACCAGTGCAGAGTGACGGAAGGAAAGTCGAGGGCAGTCTATTACCCACTACATACATGATGGAGTAGGATCCCCGGGCGAGGCCCGTTCGAGACCCATTTTCAGGTACCAAGATACGTAGGTACCTCCAGTTATAGTAAAACTGTGCATAGAGGTGCATGTATGTACATTTGCGTGCACCTGGAGGATGACGGGGGCTTATGGGTGGGCAAAGACGCCGACGAACCAGGGACAGGTACAGCAACGTCCGTTTTTGGAAGAGAGGGGGGGGGGGGGACAAGGGTAAGACACCGCGGCGGCAGTCTGGAAAGCGCAAAAAAAAAAAAACCTGTGTGAGTCGATTTGAAAAGGAAGAAGGGTAATGGTGGATATGAAATCAGGATATCCACTCGCAAGGACGGAATTATGGTAGGCCAGTTTCGATGCGAGCCCCTCCATGCCGAGCTACGTTTCGATGTCACCCACATCAGTGCGAGGGTTAGGAGATGGCCGAACTGTCGAAGGGACGGGCAGGGGGGGCACAGACAATAAGGTTGTCCGTACAATCGTGGGGAACATCATAATTATTATCTGCGCAGCCCGGAAGAAAGACGTTGGGGGCTTAGGAAACGAAGAGACAAATTCAAGGGACAGCAAAAAAGAAGATGCGAGGTAACCCTTGCGGTTTGGTTGTGGCTATGTAGAATCGATTTGAGGCGTGTAAGTGGGCTGTCATTCAAGCCTGGAGGAGGTGGCTTATCCACCCTGTCTCAAATGGAGTGGTGACATGTGGGTGCAACCATGAGGCGTACGAGTATCGTGTATAACACCTTGTGCATTTCTCAACCGGCTTTCGATGACCAGATCCGCGTAATACGTCCATCGCGGCATCAACAGGTACAACCCTTACGACGGATGAACTGGTCGCAGGCCTAGTCGTCTTAAGAAATGTGGCGCGATCGAGCCTTCCTAGCCAAGGGACAAAGAATTTCGGAACCTTGATATCTTCCTCTTCTCCTCGGCTTGCGCATGGGAATGTGTAGGCAGTACATGCTGCTGGAGGAAGGTAGTATCAAGGACAACGATAATCTGGCATACAGAAGGTTATTGAAGAACGCGGCGGCATGCCTCCAGAGGCTGAGACCATCGGCTGAAGTCTGGCTCTGCAGTGGTAGCCATCGCCCAACACCTCTAGGGTGAATGGAAGGATTTTCTTGAGGTCTTGAGCAAGCCCTCATCACCGAAGATAAAAGACAGTATCCCAAGAATTTGGAAATCCAACTTGTCCGTGCCGATGCTGGGCAGTATACTAGTACTAACCCTAGGGGGTCGGAAAGGCGCCGTGGAAACCCGACGCCCATGACTTACGATACAGATTTTCTTCTTAGCTGTACCAGAGACTGATGAATTCACCCGGCACAAGAATTCACGAAGCAGGCAGACCAAGCTACCGTGGGCCTGAGTGGAGGGCCGCGCTAACCCATCCACCCACAGTCATTCAGGCGTAGCGGCACCTACTTACGTATCGGAACGGCTACCATCCAGCTCGATCGATCCGGTCTGCGGGACGTGCATTGGCCAAAGGAACAGATGAAGGGTGGTTGCCAAGGGAACAAAAAGAAAGAAGAGGCAAGACATTAAGAAAAAAGTTGAAACTTTTGGGTGCTAGTCGGAATAAAGAGACTGGACTCAGGCTCAGGAGGAAGGAGCGCCATTACGACAGACAGCCCTCAACTAGCAGCCCTACTAGGAGCTTTCTGGCCTTGTATGAGTTCAACGTTTCCCTCCATTTCTTGTGTGGAGGAGGGTGTGCGAAAAGCTAGAGGGCTAGACAAGAGCGAGTGGTTTGCTACGCTATGGTGGTGTTAAGAAATGTTAAGTGTGAGATGTGTACGAGAGGTGGAAACATGAGGTCGTTGTCGCCTTCTGACTAGCCGCTGATGTAAGGTGGCAGGTACTTGCTGCCACTGCAAGGGTGTGGGGATATTTTGTGGAGCCAAGCCTACCGAGGGGGGGGGCGGAGACCTAAAAGTGGGTCCTCCCCTTGTTTCGGATTTGTGTCAGAAGCACGAGAAGAAATCGAAGTCGTGCCAAGCCTACAAGGACAGTCCCGATTGGCTTAACGGCTCCGCAGCTTCTCAACTCTCTTTCCCGCTGAAAAAAACGTCTCCCCGCGTCATTGGCCAAAAGGGCCCTTTAGCAGTGCAGCTCGCACAAAACTTGAATAGGTACCTCTTCCTGCCACTACCTCCTTCATTTGTTTATTTTCATCGCAGTACTGTAAGGCGACAGGCGATGCCTTTAGGTTCTGGACAGTATGGGACCGTGGACTGCTGATACCTTCCAAAACACTCCCTGTTGTCTCAGTGGCCCGAGTTGGTGGGCTCGGGTGGGTTAGCGGTTGTGGATTTGAGTTAGCGGCCGCAGGCAGAACGGTTTTTACAGTACAATCTCGCGAGGCTTTTCTTTAACTGCTCATCGTGCTCGATTCCTCTACATCGCACACACTCTCTCCTCACGTCGCTGTTCAAGATCCAGATAATTGGTGGGTCTCTTCATCTGCTCCGCCGCCGCTCCTCCTAACCACAACCCACCGGTGTTTTGGACTTGACGACGTGACACGGTGTATTGGTGATCGAACTATCCCGAGCTCCTGATGCTCCTCGCCCTACTTCTCATGTTTTCCTATTCCTACCCGCTCTTTCCATACTTGTAGTGACATCGCGGGGTTCTCGCAAATCCTTTTCCTGTTGAGGACAAGCAGCATCGCAATACTACTTGCGCGATTCCAAGCCGACGCCTTCAGCTGAGCTCAGGTCTTCCTCTTCTCTGTCGGCTAGGGACCATTGTAGCTGAAATTTACCCGCTCAACTCAAAAGGTTGGGGGTACGTGCGTCAGTACTCTCCACGATGTCAGCCAGCCAAAAGTGTCATCATTGCTTCAGACAGCCACGCAAGTGACTTATTGACAACTTCTGGCGAAAGTGTTGCGTGTCATGCTATGTAGGTACCTACTTGGTGAGTATTGTTGAGAGGGAAACTCAGAGGACGGAAAGAGCTGGTCGGGTTGGAGCAGTTGGTGGAGTTGGAGGTATACTGGCCACCACATATAGTGCGGATAACATGCTCTTATAGGTCTATAGACCGGCATTCTATAAGATCCCAAGCCGCCAGCTCATACCCCCATCACATGTTCAGAGCTAGAGACTGTTGGGCTATCGTCAATCTGAGTGGACAAGGAGAAGCTTCGGTTAGGCGCTAATCTATCATTGTTTGCCTGACTTTACTCGACTGGTCCTTTCCATCCGCTCATCGCCACTTATAATAGCTGGAACGATGCACGAGCCTCCGTCCCACCCGCACCCGCGGCGTCCCATTGCGGATGCATGCATCTAGGACTATGTGCGACGGCGATAGTAGGGCAATATTGTTATGGTGGCAGATGCAGTGGATTTCCGGTTTCTCTCCCGCGCGCCGCAGTGACACAATGCGCTCGCCTTGTCCAGTAGCACTGAAAAGAAACTGATAGAGTGACAATTGATCCATCCCATCTTGATATCTAGTACCTGCAGCAGGTCACGAGCAACCAACATCGCTGCATGTACTGCCGACGGCGTGCTTTAGTTGCGCATTCCTCATTGCAGGTCAAGCTTCTAGCTCCATGCGCTGTTCTTCCAATCAACTAACTTAGGCCGTCCAGCCGAAGACGAACTATCGTGATACATATATCAGGTAATATAGTTCTCCTTGCCGTTGCTACGTCCAGTATCCCGTGCATTTTAAAGAGAACTCTCGGGGAGGCCATGTATGATACATTAGCCCTATAATTTCCCGTACTGCATGTCTTGTACACTGGGAGGTTCGCACCCCCCCAGCTGGCCAACAACACCTCACCGCACCGAGGCCTTCACCACCACACTGACCTCGCCCTAGGCGGGTGCCATTCGGCTTCGATGGTAGCATTCTGTGGAGCAGCCGGCAACTCCGGTAGTGACAGGGGCCCACCCGGCCTCATGCATAAACTTGACCTCCCGATTGGGAAATTGCCCAACGTCGCCTTTATTAACCGTCATCGCTGTCAATAAGATGAATCTTATGGAGATCCTGGACCAATGATGACGCGATCCTCCCCGCCTTCAGCCTTCCTTCACCCCCCGCTGAGGCATCCAAGGCATTCAAAGCATACAGCTCGATATTGGGGTCATGTCACCCTTTGGCACACACAACAGTTGTTCCCCGAAGCCTAGGTTGCAGTTGACTACAGACCAAGCCTGCCCACCAAGTTGAACTCATTAGAAGACGCCGTCTGTGCGGAGTATTCGTAGAATATAGATACCCACCAGCTGCGTACAAGAAAGAGAGAATGTCAGCTATGGATACTGACTGGTACCTACAAACTCCAGTCTCGCATATCTGAGATACTCCATGATGTGGGGGAGAAGTCCTGTATGTATTAATACTCAATATGATTGCAAGTTCACCGAGCACAAGATACCGTGAACTAGAAGAAAAAAATCACTTCCTTGCATTAATATCTGCATTAGTAGGTAGCTAAACAGATTAACTAGTCTATTAGCCATGACGGACAGGCTTGGCAGGGTACGTAACGAACTAATCCAAGTCGATCCCCCACGGCAAGCCACGAAAGGGGTAGTCAATGATTTGCTTTGCCGACGAAACACGCACACACAAAATTTCTTCTTCGCGGCTGTAATCATATAGTACATACTCATTTTATTCGAACAGGCCTGGACATCAGCGTGTTTGATGTTTTACGCCAAAGGACACCCCGGCCATCCATACTGAAGCATCCGATAGGACAACGCAAAGCACCGTTTCCATCACTACCTCTTTGGCGTCGAACACGAATCCAGCTCTCGCTGCCTTGTCCGTCAAAAAAGCTGAAAATAGAAAAACAATGGACCCATGTAGGCACTGGGACAGCACAGATTACTGTTCGAGCTAGCAAATAGCAGTCCTTGAATGGTTGTCTTCCCATGGCAGAATACTGTATCGTGTCTGTACCCTCCCGTGTCTACCCACTTTTTGTTCACTTGCTCGGTCCTTCTCCAGTAGGACGCACACTTATTAGTACATGGACGGCATTATACCTAAAATTTCCAGCCGAAGATACTGCACACGGGTTTCCCAGTCGGATCAAATGCTGGTTGGGGAGACTGAAGGAGAACGTACGTCCATCTCCATCCCTGTCTCCTACCAGCCCACCAAAGGGGTCGCGGAGCCGAGAAACACTGTATGTACACGCATCCTCAGGCCACCCCTTGAACTGCCGCGTTGGGAATACCGCGAATTGAGTGCGTGTGACAGGGCCTGTAAGCCTGGCACCACACCTTATCAGTTCTTGTTAATACGGCGCCAAACCTCACTCTCGGTCGCCGAAAGTTTCTCCCCCGCGCCAGCAGCAAGCTTCTTTGCAGTGTCCCACCACCCTTCATCGTCGCCGTGCTCAAACTCGCCACTGCGCCGGGGGGTATCGTAAGAAGCACGCTGTGGGTTGGGGAATACGGGGGCCTGGGGGTTTTGGAGATATCCCGGCGGATGGTCAAAGCTAGGGCTCCGGCCGCTGGCGCTGGCGACCGTCGGGGCAGACGCTGTTTGGAGAAATGGATTGGCTGCACTCGGGACATTTGCCGTCGCCGTTCCTCGCTGTCGAGCCGGGTGGGGAGCAGCAGCAGGTGGAATGCCTAGCTGGGATGGAGGCGGGATCTGGACGGGTTGGGTTAAAGGAGTAGGCTGAGGCTGCTGTCTTGCAGTCGTCATCACCTCGCCTGATTTCGGCGGTGGAGGGAGCGCTGTAGCAGGTTGACAGGAAGCTGATTTTGATGGTGTAGGGGTGGGAACGGCTCCAGGCTGTGGCAGTGAGGGCGATCCAACTGCCGCCCCAACAGTTGTTGTTGGTGTAGGCAGAGCTAGTGCGTAAGGAGATGGAGATGCGCCAGGCTGTGCCGCTGGGTATTCTGTGCGTGTGCGACTGGTTGATGTGGTTGTTGCTTCCGCTGGCGCCGACTGTCCCTGGGACTGTTGGTTGGCCGCCTCCGTAGGGCTACGGGCCTTGGAGGCATTGATTGGGCTGCTGGCATAGATGGGAATGGCGGGCATGGCGACAGAATGTGCTTGGAAGATTTGAACAACGTGGTGTTTCGGTTCTGGCTTGAAGAATGAATGGATAGATAGTGTTTATAATCAATGCTCAAAGTAAAAGTCGCCGTGGAGGCGGTTTGTTGTCGACTTGTTTTTGTTGAATGGTTTACGAGTTGGTGTCACTGGGTACGATTGGACTGTTGGAAAGAAGGCTCAACCAGACTCATATATCTCATATTCTGCCGACTAGTATAGGCAGAAACAATAGCTGTGGCTGGGTTGCGTTGCGTGTCACGGTCCGAGCTGGTTGGCCAAGAGCTTTTGATGATGGCCAGCACATTCTTTCAAGGGGTTGACCGTTCTATTGTACGTCAGGAATAGTGACGCTAAAAAGTGCCGAAACAGTCATTCTGTCCCTCAACCTGCCCACGGCAGCACGGTGGCGATCTCTGTTGTCGGACGGCGAAAACCCCCAGTAGATCTTTGGGCTGTGAAATAGGGGCCACTGGTCACAGGTTGAGGTGCTATTCGGAAAGTCGGAGCATATATCTGCCGTTATCAGGGTGGTTAGCATTCCGCAATTAGACTAGCGCTGGCACGATAAGCCGTTGGCGGCTTCAATCGCACGGCAACCTCCCACAGCACTGAACGGCAGGAGGAATCAATGTTTGAAAGCGCACCGCTGATGCGCCTCGCAATGTAGCCAACGCTCAAGCTGGCAATTAATCACAAGGTGTGGTCGACGCCCATTAAAATTTTTGAACTGGGCATATATTTTTTTCTCCAACCCACCACCTTCACTCCTACGTACTATCATCCTGGGAATATCCATCAATATTTTTCCATTCACATCGCGATAGCATCCAACAATGGTCGGTAAGGTCAGCGAGCGCGTCCTCCTGAGGGAAGGTATGTCGGCAACCACAGCCCAACTCCAGGACGGTCGAATCTGGCGACACTGACATGCTCGCCCTAGGACTCGAACGCACTGACAATGGCATGAAACAAACAAATTGGCCGGACGTCATCCCCATCAACCAGAAGAACTACTACACGTAGGTGACCCTCCGGTCGCGCACTCGGACGGGGAGCCCAACCACTAACCAACTCACCTCATGCAGAGAGTACATGAAGCGGGACGAACAGGTCCTAAGTCTCCGTCTCCAACAAGAAGCAAACCGTGAGCGACTGGTGCAGAGTGCGAAGGATAGGGACAGGGCCCTCGCTCGTACTGGCAACGCCGACGTACCGCTCCCTCTTTGTGATTTTCAAGGCGACGAGGAACGTCCCGAAGGCTTGGACCCATCCAAAATCATCGTCATCCATCCCGGCAGCCAAAACCTCCGTATAGGCTTTGCCAGCGACGCCCTACCTAAAACAATACCAATGACGCTTGCCACAAAGTTCCCCCAGACAGAGTCCGAGATGCACGACGCCCTGCCACGGCGCACTTTCGAGGCTAAGACCACCAAGGAGCAGTATGGCGAGGAATGGTGTCAAAAGTACACAAAAATGAGCAGCGACCTGAAGGTGGATATGCGCCAGAACAAGCGTAAGGTGCTGCCAAACTCGAAAGATCTGGTAGTCAACTACAACAGGAGGACCGAGCCCGAGGTAATACCACAACACAACGACCCTCTCCAGATCGACTGGACGGACGTGAATGGCCTCGAGGACCCCATGTCGGCTGCCTCCTGCTTCATCGGTACCGATGCCCGGAGAATTCCCGACGACTCGAACCCCAAGTTCAAGCTCTGGCAGCCGATACAGCACGGGTGGATGAATGAGGACGAGTACTCGACCGCGGAGCACCTACACGACGACTTTGAGACGCTTTTGGACAAAGCGATACGGCAAGATCTCGGCCTGACCCGCAACAGCATGTGGACAAATTACAGTTGCGTGTTTGTGATACCAGACCTCTACGACAAGAGATATGTCGACAACATTTTAAGGTCGGTCATGACATGGTTCGAGTTCAACCGGGTATGCTTCATCCAGGAGAGTCTTGGTGCGACTTTTGGCGCGGGATACACCCAGGCTTGCGTAGTGGACGTCGGCGCGCAGAAGACGTCCATTGCGTGCGTTGAGGACGGCCTATGCCTCGAGGAGTCTCGGATCAACCTCAAGTACGGTGGATACGATGTTACGGAAACTTTTATGAAGATGATGCTTCATGACAACTTCCCGTATCAGGACATCAACCTCAGGAGGCGTTACGACTTCCTGCTTGCAGAGGAGTTGAAGATTAAACACTGTACCATGTCGCAAGCCGACATATCCGTCCAGCTGTTCACGTTCCATGTGCGAGCTCCCAGCAAACCCACATACAAGTACCAGTTTAAAACCTACGACGAGGTTATTCTGGCACCAATGGGCTTTTACGATCCGGCCATATTTGACAACAACACCAAGCTCCGCGGGCGGCGCAAGTTAATCGACCGCTCGTACAACGCCTACGACGTGGAATTCCCAGACGATCCCACCTCAACTGCCCAGAATGCCATTCTGGACACTATTAGGCCGCTGCCGGCTCCGGCAACTTTGAATGGGTTCGCCCCGACTCAAGCAGACGTATCGACGCCAATGAAAGAGAAGCCACAACCGTTCAATTTCCTTGCGACAACTACAAACGGCACGCCGGCAACGTCTAATGCTCCGTCACCAGCTCCCGAGGGAACTTTTACTCCCGCCCCACCACCCTTCATCTTTGGCGCCCGCGACACCGGCTCCCCTGCGCCATCTGGGACTGGCATCCGAAACGGCGGAACTCCGGGCCCTAACCCGCCCCCCGGAGTTTTTGTGGACGCTAACGGTACCTCGGTCGCCGCCAGCGCCTCTCGCAGTGCAAAAGCCGTGGCAATGGAGCGGGACACCGTCCTCCCCGTCGCACCTCTCGACACCGCCATCATGACGTCGATCCAGAACGCCGCCAAGGGCGACGAGAAGAAGGTTCGCGACCTTCTCGGCAGCGTTATGGTTGTCGGAGGTGGCTCCAAGACCCCCTTCTTCCCCACCGTGCTCGAGGAGAGGCTCAAGAAGCTGCGGCCTGACCTGTTCGATCGGATATTAGTGTCGAAGAGCGCTAGGGACATGGATGAGCAGGTCGTGGTTTGGAAGGGAGCTAGTGTCTTCGCCAAGCTGCCGACTAACGACTCCTGGATCACTCCCTTCGAGTACGAGAGGCTGGGATCGAGGGTCCTGCATCACAAGGTCCTCTGGGCTTGGTAATCAAAAGCAAGCAGCAAATTATGTTGCGACCAAGCTACTGATATTGCGATTATCATGGGAATCTGTATCATGAATGTAAGGCGAGGAATCCGCATATACTACAGCGGCGCGGACAAGCATCGGGAACGAGGAGTTGGAACCTGGTAATCTGGCGCCTGGAGTTTGGGGGGAAAAGCGAATTGCACCCGCCAAAATATTGATTCTGTGTTGTTCCTCCTGTTTACTTGTACATCAAAGTCTTGTGAGTCTTGCTCGAATGCATGCTATAACTGAGCGAAGACCAGATCATGCAGTTCAATTGTTATTATCTTATACAAGCAACTAGTGAGCCACGGACTTTGCTAGTAATTCCTCCAAAAGGCATGCCTAACCGCCAGATTACTACGTATCGATGCCCGGGTAGAAATAACATAGTACACGTCGCGTCGTTGATAGGCGCGCAGGCCAGCTCGCCTCCTCGCCGTTGCCGCGGATCGATCGACCTGACGCATTGCCTAGCTATGCAGGCGACCCGGGGACGTACAACACGAGGACGGTTGGTATAGTAAGAACCACGGGATGGGTAAGTGGGTTGAAGAAAAGGAGGAGGAAGAGGGGGAAGCACCACCCACTCGCGTAGCAACTTTGGTGTAGTAGGAGCAAAAGCAATTGCGGATGTTGTTATTGTTGTTGTTGTTGTTGTTGTTGTTGTTGTCGTCGTCGTCGACGATGACGCTGGGAGCGATGGATAAGGGACGGAAGGTTAATCTAGCAGCATAAGAAAAGCGCGTGGGTAGATAGTGGGTGGGTAGGTATGGCTGTAGGGATCAATGTGCATTTACGAGAAATCTCGGCCATGGCAAGTTTGTTCGCCGTTACCAAGGGAGAGAGAGAGGTTCTGAGATCTCGTTCGGTCTACTATCCCAATGGGACGGCGACAACGGCCGAGCAATCTACTCTCGAAACAGTAGCGGCACGGTTGTTCACCACCATACCATGCCTGCCGAACTTGGACCTGGCCCGTAGAAAAATTGGCATGTATCAATTGACAACTTCCTGTTCATCGTGCCCCCCCCCCCAGGGGCTCTGCTTCCCCGTGGTTGTGAGCAATGATGGGTTGGCGATGTGCCTTCGGTGATATTGGATAGAGCGAAGAGCTGAAACTAATAAAGAGCTACCGTGTGGTGCATGGTATTGACGAATGGACTTTCGTGCCGGTGGGGAGCATTCAATACAGCAGGATGTCCAAGTTTGTATGGGCATGGAGCACAGTTTCTTGAAGCACAACCAATGTTGAATGTGCGGCTATAAAGCCCAGGATTTGAAGCTTCCCCTGCCAACTCCTCGCGAGGGTTGATATTTGCCGTAGTCGTCGTCGTCGTCGTCGTCTTTTCTTTTCATTTTTGGAGTGAGAGGGGGGGGGGGTGATGATGGATACTATGCCCTACTTATTGCTACGAATGCAAAACATCTCAAGGTATTTTGTTCCAATCCTTTATTTCTTTATGAAATCAGCCAAAAGAAGAAGAAACAATCTCCCTCATATTAAACACCTTCGAAACAACCACGCCCTCGATCGTGGGTGAATGAGCAGAGGGCAAGGGAATGGAGAATCATTTCAAACTTGGCTGTTGAATCATTGGACCATCTTCTTCGGTAAAGTAGCATGCGTGTTACATGGCTACTACCTACAGCAGTTGCGAGTATAATTACCGACTACAAGCATATGTGGCATCAGTGATGGTCTCCGGTTCAAAACTAACGTAATACAGCGAGAGACGTACAATGCAGGGCAAGCCGGAACCGCTCCCCATTCCGTATTTACGTCCGAAAGCTACGCATATTGCAACAACTACGAGACATGAGGCCAAGAGTACGACCTGTTATCTCACAAATGCTTCAAGGATGGGATGGTAAAGCAAAACTTCTCATTGGCCTAAATTCTTCTTCGCCCCAGCTCATCTGTATCCCCTTTTGCTGCATGGTGATACAATAATTCATCAAGATTATACGCCAATCCCGAGATATGGCACTGGGCAAAGAAGCAGCCGCCGCAAGCTCAGAAGAAAACCAAGCGGTAGCATAAACAAGTGTCGCCTCATATGTCTCGACCGAGATGGCATGTCCAGCCAGACAACCCGCCTCCCATCCTAGAAATGATAGAGCCCATGATCCCGGCCCTGAGTGTTGGTTCGCTGTACTATATCCTATCCACATCCTCGTCTCGGCTTTTGAACCCCTGTCCTCAGTTCAGGTTTATGTCGGCGCCCAGCCTTCAAAAGTGTGTAGGCAGAGCCTCAATGGTCTCCTCGTCTGGTGCTCGAGCACCCCGTCTCGAGCCGGTGACCTGAGAGAACTGGAATTCGTTTGTGCGAAACTAACATTAACATCGTAAAATAGTCGGCTTTTCTCAAAAAAGGAGCTTTCGGAGGATCCTTCACATCCGTTCCTAATCATCAAGCATCCTTTTCTTCCTCTGGGTTGACTCCTGAACCATGATCCTAAATAATAGACAACCAAATCCAATATGTAGCCCGCTAGTAGTAGTACGGTAAAAGAAAGAACGAAAAGGCATGGTCGTTAATGTCGAGAAACGTTTCATCACTTCCCAAGCGGTCGCGAGCTAGCCATCTCACCATACCTGCCGCGATGTTGCGTTGTGTCGTAAGCCTGGAGCACGCGTGTTTGGCTCTCGTCCGCCTGCGAAAATGCATAGCCTCTTTGCTTGCGCATACGCTGGACCTGGCGCACTTTCCTGATTGCCTTCTGGAATTGTTCCATCCTGTAATGGTTACGATGTTAGTTGCTGGCAAGCCGAGAGACCAGGGAGAATGGACTGAGAAAAAGAAAGAAAGAAAGTACCTTGGGCGATAATCCTGAATGTTGTACTTCTGGATTTCTTGGATGTGGTGGTAGGTTTGAGGAAAGTACATGCGCTTGGAATACTTGTACGTAAAGTCCCTGAGGAGGCAGAGTATAGCAAGGACAAACGACTGAAGCCAGAACACGGGACTGGTAAACATCTTGGGCACTAGGCCGTGGAACTCGGTCGAGAAGTCGAGCATAGGAGCGACAATGCCGTACACAGCAATGAAGACGTACCAAATAGCCATGGACCCCGGAATTGCCAGGACATGGTACTTGGTCCAGTTGTTCGTGACAAGACAAGCCTTGCCCAGCACGGTCAAGAGCACTGCTGCGTACAGAGACGTACCCCATACCCAATGGCCTGCAATCTTGCCGTCGCCCTGGATCAAGCTGCCATGCCAGAAGAACTCGCCGCCGACGTAGAGAACGAGCGAGTGGTAAAGGGCAGTCGCAATCCACGCCCAGAAAGACCTCATTCTGAAGAACTGGTTCTTTTGCCCCAGATAGTACAGCTGCGGATATCGGTCGAGAAGTCGGGCAGAGATGAACTGATCGAGAATACCCATCGCCAGCGGAGGAAGGACAGTATAGAAGACGTTGTAAAACGAGAGCACCCACGATTCGTAAATAACTTGGCCGGAAAACACGTTGCGGAATGTAAACCAAAACTGCGTCATGTAGAGGGTGATGTTCTTGTAGAAGGAGAACAAGATGGTCTTGGACACGCGATGATAACTCCACGCGCCGTGAACAAGCAGGAGCTTGCGGAGATATCTGAACTGCGCAATCGAAACGTCGGCACTGCGAGCAGCTTGTAGACCCTCCATACCGCTTATCCCAACGCCAATGTGAGCAGCCTGGATCATGGAAACGTCATTGGCTCCGTCGCCAATAGCAAGAAGAATCGATTCCTTCTGATATTTCTTGACGAGTTTGACAACAAGTGCCTTCTGGAGGGGAGAGACACGGCAACAAATGACAGCCTTGCACATGACGGCGAGATCCAAGAAGAGCTTATCGAGATCTCCCTCTAGCGCATATGTCAGGGACTTTCCATCGATGATGAGAGCAAGGGTGTCCATCTCGATGGTGCCGTCTCCTTCCTTGCGAATGGCATCCAGCTTTTTCTGAATGTTGTCGCGCGTGGCTTCGGCGGACTGCTCGTTGACAATGAGAAGCATCATGTCTTCGCTCAGAAGCTTGCAGCTCATACCAATGTTAATAGCCGTTTCTTGGCGATCGCCAGTCAAGACCCACACTTTGATGCCGGCTTGTTGAAGGGTGTGGATGGTCTCTGGGACACCGTCTTGAAGTCGATCCTCGATAGCAGTCGCCCCAAGGAGGTAGAAGTCATGCTCGATAATCTCAGCCGCCTTGTCAAGCTCATCAGCGCGGTTTCCTCCTACTGTAGTCTGTGCCCTGTTAAAAACCTGGTACCACTCTTGGAATTCCTGCTCCGGTATCTCACGCATGGCAAGACACAGAGTTCGCAGACCCTCCGATGCATATTCTTCCAGGTGCTGAAGGGTCGCTTCGACATGGGGATTTTGGTCGTTCAGGCGTTCTAGGATAACCGTATCGGCACCCTTGGTGTAAATCCTGATCTTCCCGTCGGGACACCGATATATTGTCGACATCCTTTTCCGCGTTGAATTGAACTCACAGACTGCCAAGAGTTCATACTCAACCTCCTTTCCGCCGTGCTCGATCAGAACTGAACGGGGTTTGCGATTTGTGAAGGTGTATCCGAGTTCCAAGGCCCCCTGGACCAAAGCACCTTCATCCGGAGAGGCAGCTTGATATTTGATTCGGCCTCCTTTTTCCTCATTGCGCTCCGGGATCACTGTGTGGCAAGTGGATAGAAGAGCTAGAAAGTGGTGGATCACTTCAGCAGTGGAATGACCGTGGATATTCTGACGGAGCTGCGTGAAGTCGTGAATACCAACTTCCAAGCCATCCTCGATTGTTGCCCGGCGATCCTCTGGCACTTCATCCGCATACTGGATACCGGCAATAGTACACTGTTTAAATTCCATCATATTGCAAGTCAAGGTGCCCGTCTTGTCGGAAAACACGTATTCAACCATCCCTAGCTCTT
Organism: Zalerion maritima; assembly: GCA_022664585.2. Lineage (NCBI taxonomy): Eukaryota > Fungi > Ascomycota > Sordariomycetes > Lulworthiales > Lulworthiaceae > Zalerion > Zalerion maritima. The sequence goes on from JAKWBI020000272.1 coordinate 21,852, forward strand.
CCACCAAACTCGATGTCCGGCAGTTTGCTGGTGTGTCTGTCTTATCGTAGTAGATGTCGAGATCGTCGTTGATGAGGATACCATGCCAATACTTGACCATCTCGATGGTGACGAAGAGAGAAATAGGGACCAGGGCGGAGAACAAAACCCAGTATGTGACAAGATCTTTCATGAAGTTCTGGATGATCTGGCCTGCAGTGTCAGTTTCAGTGAGCATGATATAGCTCAGTGATTCTCCAGACACTTTCCGCATGATGAGATCGCCAACCGAGCAGATAACGCTGAGAACAAGAAGCATGCCAATAAGGGCTAGCACTAGCATGTTTAACTGGCGCTCAACCTTCGTTCGCTTGATGGGTGTCGCGGTGGCATTACGCATGAGTTTGGTTTCGTGGCCGGTAAAGACAACCACGCCGTGGATCCAAGGGGTATTTCTCAGGGTTGCGCCACGCAGAAGAAGCTGCTCTGGGTTCAGCGACAGTTCCTTTTCTCCTCCGCCGCCCTCGAGAGTCAATGTTGCCTCATAGGTGTAGAGGCTGCTGTTGGGTTGCTCCGATCTGATCTTGCCTCCCAACCTACCAAGCTCTGCTGGAACAACCATGGTCGATGTTTCCGGAATGGCCTGCTTGATCTTGAGGTTTGTTTCTCCATCAAGATTTGCTGTCTCGATGTAGCATAGACCTTCGGGTTCGGAGCTGGCGAGGATGACAATATCGGCAGGGAAAGGCTCTTCAGATTCCACCCGGACAATATCCCCCACGGCAACATTGATCCATTTGGTTTCCTCGAACTCGGAGCCACGCAGGACGCGGGCTTTGGACTGGTTAAGAGACTGGTCGGCAGCCTTACGGCGGTAGTCTTCCAAAAGCTCCTTCCCGGCGGAGACAAACAAGACGACGATGAGGGGAGCGATTGTGGTGTATTGATTCGTTGGCGAGAGGTTAGGAATCTGCTGCAGGCAAGCAGTGAACAAGAAAAATATATTTGCAAACTTGGAGAACTGCTCGAACAGGAACTTCGGTAAAAATGTTGCAACGTTGTATTTAGCAGTCGAGACATGGTTGTCGACATACTTGTTGGCGGCGTTGGCCGGGGGGTTGTTGAGGAATATGATACGAGGGCCGAGGGTTGAAGGGTCAGGCTTAGAGCGACTAAACATGCTCTTGATGTCGAACCTTTTCTTCTTGGGTTGCTGTTTCGGTTGTTGTTTGGCCGATGATATGCTGGAGTCGGTGCGGCGGCGGGCGCCACCCTCTGTTAGAGGTAGGTCCATCTCTGAATAGCCCTGTCCCATGCCAAACATGCTCTTGGCCTTTCCTAGAAGACCACCACCGAGACTCAGCACACTATTGCGGTTCCTGGCGGTTTCCCTGGCGGAGCTTAGAGGCCCGCTGTCCGAGGGGACGCGGCCTTGCTGGTATAGCGAGTCGTCGTAGCGGTAGCTCTCGTCATCGGCGTACTGTTCATAGTTGTTGAGGTCTGAAGTTTGGCTGTACTGGCGGCTCCGACCCGGGGTGTCGGCGAGGTATGGGGTGTTTCTTGGTGGTCGTTGTTGGCGTTGGGCGGGGCCACCCGGGAGGTTTTTTACTGACGGGTGCGCAGGCTGACTCGAGCCGACGAAGTCGTCATAGGAGATGGATGGTCTGGATTGTGTGGTGGCGGCTTGCTGGGCCGAGTAAGCTCTCATGAGCTCGTCGTCGTTCAGGTTTGACCTCTGGCCGTCGTTGTAGACGGGGCCTTCGGTGTTGTCAAAGTCGAGGAGGAGGTCATTTCTCGAGCTTTCGGGGGGTGGTGGTTTTCCCGCCATGTGGGAGTTGGTCGGTTGTGATCGACGACGGGTGGATGTTTGTAGGGAGAACCCAGTTACACGGCGGCGGCGGACGGTGGTGGTTGGCCGTTGGTGTTGGCAGGTTGTAATGCGGGTTTGATGGGGACGGGCATCCAGACCTAGTTTCGGCGGGATGACCTTGGTCCTTCTTCGGTCGCGATGGGCGATTGGACGTGCCCCTTTGGTGGGATGTTTTAGGATATTTGAGACCTCGCTACAGGATTGGTGGTGTTGAACAGGAACACTTTGTGGTTCGCAGATTGGCTTCCCCGTGACGTGGTGTCGGCTGTCGTCGATGTCGATGATGACACAGGAACAGTTGGAAGATGGCGAAAGGGGCTCCAAGGGCGGATGGATATCAGATGCACTGCGGCTGGCTGGGCCGGGCTGAGCGAGCGTACGGGCGATTAGTGTGGTGTTTGTCGTGTGGTGGTGCGTGGTGAATGAGGCGGCGATTTGATACGAATGCTTTGCTATGCTGTGCTGTGTACTGTACAGATTGCTTCAAAACTCTGTGTGATGGATAGAGAGAGAGTTGTCGTGAAAGAGAGGGTAAGCGCCTTGGCAGCTGAGGATGGGTAGATGGTTAGGACCTAGAAACGTGGGAGATTGAGAAAGAGTATTCGCTAGAAACAGCACAGCCTCCTTTTGGCGCAGGAGAAGGATGACCTGTAATGGGTGGGATGTGTACCGGAGCACAGAGGCGGCCCTGCTGCAACACGGAAGGTCTCTCTGCTTGCTGCGCCAACGTCCGGCGCCGTACGGGCAGTCGGCGGGCTTTGACGGGTATTTGGGATCAAGTGAGATGCCCGACTGCAACTCTACCTTTTGCTACAGCAGCAGCGGCCAGTGAAGCAGCAGCAGCAGCCCTGAGCGTCGATCGTCTTGGCTCATAAGGCACCGTACTGTACATAGTACTAAAAGCTAAGCGGCGGAAAGCTGTCAATCGCACGACGGTTGGTGCTTCCCTGCCCGCGTTCGCAAGCGGAGACGATCTGCAGTGACAGGTGTTTTGGAACTCGACTGTGTGGGTGTACCGATCAAGGAGGGCATCAAAAATCCCAGACCTTGGAGATCAAAAGATTCGCGATGACAAGGCGTTTAAAACATTGGAATTGACCTTATTTTGTGGCTTCGCGACCGTTGCTGGCTGTGTCTTCGTATCATTGAAAAACACACTGTGGAAGCAAGAACTAACAAAAATACATGTTCAGTGAGCAGGGGGGCCTTGGGTGGGAAAGTGCTATTCATAAACCACGCTAAGATCGTATTTTCTGTTACCATTGTACTCTCCTTCTGGTGCAATCTTAGGCTGCACAATTGGTACTTCGATAGTGCGTCATACTCTCATCAGATGCCAAGCCCAGCCCCTCCTGTATCTCGAGAAACAATTCCTGTTGGCTGGGACCCTTTGCACGACAGTTTTTTTTTCATTTCTTTTTTTCTTCCTTTCGCCTCGTGGAAAACCCCAATCCATCAGGTCTGCAGTGTCAAGCAATTCATCGCAAATCCAATTCCCCCGAATCCTGTGGATCTATGCCATAGTAATTCCCAACAAGTACCCATCAATCCGAGCACACCATATCCTGGGCGAAGCAACTTGACCACCACCACGGGTATCCGGAAACCACGGGAAAGGATGGCAAATTCTAGCATCCAATTTGCTGGCAAGCGTAATTCAACTTCCTGTCAGAGGAGCTGTCAACCTATACGAATTGGCAGAGTTGGTGGAGTACATTTTCGCCTCAAATATACACTAGCAGCGAAGCACGATGCCTCGTACCAAAAAACAAAGTCACCGCCACTGGATGTGCCGAAGCACTTAAAAAGGCTTGTCTATTGTAAGTCCGGTCCAAGAGGCACCGCAAGGTTAGCCCGGGTTTCCAATCGCGGCGCAGCCATGTATCATGAGGCTGGGGAAAGGGGACTTTGGTTTTTCTCCTATGAAGATTCCACTGCCCCATATCAGTGTGTTGGACAATGTTCTGCCCGGCTGCCCTCAAGCCGACCCGACAAAATCCAGAAAATCCAGACATGGCCGGTGTAAAGCCGTGATTTTTGAACATGGGCCCCAAAGAGCCCTGCTACGAACTAGGATGAGACTCTGGGGAAATCCAATGCTACAGTACCCACTTCGGAATTCTCAAAACGAGCAGTAGGATTGGGGGCCATGCAAGTTCATGCTCACTGCCTTCGAATAGACGCCAGCAAGACGCAGGCCTGCGGCACCCCAAGCCCGTCTATTACGACAACGAGGTGGTTTCACAGGCACGGCACATGGCTTTCTAGCCACTAAGCCCGATTAATTCATCCGTCTAGTCTCACTGCGGCCCGGAAGCTTAGCAATTTGTGCTCCGCTGGGCAAGCTCCCTTTTTACGATCGAAAACGGATAGGTCCATTTGCAGAGACTGATGGCTCCTTTGAAATTCACATCTGCTTTTTGTCTCACTAGATGCTCTGAGATAAACAGTGGATTGGTATAGTACTGACTACTACCACACTCCCTGGGTCTACGTACTTAGTCGCCATAAGCGAGATCCTAGCTACCCCGCTAACAACGATTAAAAGCAATGAACGTTACAAATATGTGGGCTGAACGTGTAGGAAAAGAAACACCAGGTTTCACAAGCAAAGGTTCCGCCATAAATTACTCTATAGGTGTACGTCAAACTGTCCGTCTCGCCGGCCAAAATGCCTTCGATCCACCGACTAGTTACCAGGCCCATGCTCTTTTATAACTTGGACTCCCTAGCAAGACTCGCCAGAAAACCAGAGATATAGCCGTTCACCTGCGCCGGTGCCTGCTCTAACGCCCAGTGAGAAGTAGGTACCTCACCCCTTTGCAGCGGCTGCGTGAAATTCGACTCCATCCCCTCGCTCATGCTGGGCGGCAGCGCGGTATCTTTGGAAGCCGCTATGAACAGCGCCGGGGCATCGATTTTGGTCTTTCCAGCATCCGCAAGCGGTATCTCGTCCTCGAAGTTCATCTCCCTGGTGCGGTACCAGTTGAGCGGTCCCACCATGCCGTGGCGCATGTACTCGTCCACGTAGTAGTCCATCTCCGCAGTACTCACGAGAGGAGAACCGCGGACTTCCATGTACTTGTCAAAGAGAATTCCCTTGGTGGTGTTAAAGCCAGGTTCGCCGTCGGGAGTGGTGCCGCCGAACATGGTGCGCAGGAACTGGCGGATGGTGGTTGCGTTCTTGTCTCCGAGTTTCGCCTCGACGTCTCCTCTGGCGAACTGGAGCTGGTATCCAAAGTTTGTGAGGATTCCGTGCTCGATGAATGTCTCCAGCGACAGGTACGTGCTGTTGGAGGGAGGACTATAGGGGGTGCAGACGACGAAGACGGCCTTGACAAGCTCTGGGTGCCACAGGGGGACCCGCCAGGCGAGAGCACCACCCCAATCATGGCCGCCTAGGATAACCTGTCCACTGTTCCCAGTAACGGCGGCGGCGATGGCTGCTACGTCGTCGGAAAGCTTTTTCAAGGTGTATTCCGCGGGATCTTCGGGTGCGTCCGTCCGCCCATAACCCAGTAAGTCCGGGATGACAACGCGGTAGCCGAGAAAAGCAAGGTACGGGGCCTGGTTCCTCCATCCGAACGAGAGGTCTGGAAAGCCGTGAATAAGGATAATGGTGTCTTTGGGGGCCGCACAAATAGACGAAGGAGGTGCCACAACTTGGTAGGAATAAGTGTGGCCCCTTGTGGTAAGAGATCTCCACTCAACTCGACTATCGTTGGGAACAAGTTTGGAGGTGTCCATGGTGGAAGCTGATGTACAGGAAGAGGCTGGAGGTGATGATCTTGTTGGGGTGAGCGTTGAGGTCGTACGTGATGGTAATTGACACTAAGGCCAGCTGCTGGATGGCTAATAACAATTGGGGGGATTCCAGAATGTAGGGTTAGCGGAAGCAAGTCCCGTAAGGGTGACGCCCAGAGCAACTATAACTCTTGTTAACTTCATGGTCAAATTTGGAGGAGATCGGAATACGCTAAAATGGATGGACTCGACTCCAAGCCCTCAAACCCGACAATGGACCACGTACCAAGGAGCCAGAGACTCCTATTCAATAGATTACACACACACATATATATATATACCCGTTTATTTGAATACTCGTAAACGCCCACCGGAGTTGTCGTATAGAAGTAGGCTGTTTAAGAAATCTGTGATACTTCCTCTTGGTAAGTGTCGTTTCGAGAGAGATTATAGCCAGGCAACCGGGTAGCTTCGTGGATGCAAGTGTCAAGGGTCATGAATGGCATAGGAGAAAAAGAAGAAGAAGAGGAGGAGGAAGAAGAAGAAACGATGGAGGTTACTCGGCTGTAGCATGCAAAGAGTTTGGATCCATGATGGTAAAAGCCATTGTTTCTTACTGGCCGAAGGTTTTACTCGGTTGGCCAATTTTGGTATTGCAGGCCGAGGCACGACGCAAGGCCGGAGCGGGGTTTGTCCAAGACGTCACGGTTGATGGAGTTCTTGGAAAATGCCGGGATCCCACCTTTGTTGGACCCTCGAATTTCGCAGAGATACTGCGAGTTTGGCCTGTCGCAGATGGATGCGCGTCCATTCCTTCCACGTATTTTTCGCATGTCCATTGACCGACCTACTCCTCGACGTATGGGATACTGCTACAAAGCCCATACATTTATGTATGTACAGACGATAATGGGTTGTCCCACACCATTCAAACCACGGGGCGAATAGTTCACATTTGATGTTCAGGTCTGCAGCAAAGAGCATCTAGCTACAATATCAATCCAACCCATGAATTCGCACATGGTCTCCATGTCGCTGTTCTTAAAACTGCTGGAACAGGACATATCACAAGGCCAGAAATATATACATACGGAGGCTAATAGTTCAAACAGTAGGGGCCCGGGGGTAAACCAACATGAGCTGTTCATTTCTTTGTCTTCAGTAGATGACTGTGTCCTCTTCGGCCTCGAGAACCACGTCCCCGCTGTCATCTGCATGGTCTTTTGAATGTGCGCTTGGTTTGGCCCTCACTCCTTTTACCATGTCTGCGGCTTGCGTCTTGTTCGCGGGGTTGAACTCCCCATCATCATTGTTCTTAGCCGCTTCGGGGGGTCCTTTACTAGTGGCTTCCGGTACATATTGATGGCCAGGGCTGTTCATGTTGGGATTTTGTGTCTCGCTGGCGGCTGGAGAGCAACATGATGTGCTTACCCTTGGGATTGTGGTTGCGCGTGGCGAAGAGTGTCGAATGGAGCTCGAAGGTTTTGATCGTTCAGCTTTGCGACGCTGGAATGCTTCGACTTCCGATTCGATGAATGCCTCGACCCTCTCTACCTCATGGCCAATCGTGTCCTCCTGCTCTAGAGTGAGCTCATCATAGGGAAGATAATATATGGGGGGCTCGCTTTTGGTCTTCAAAAAGCGAGCCAGCGCAAGGGCCTGGCGGTGTCGAATGTGCATCATCTTCTCCTCAGTCCTATCCTGCTCAGCCTTGCGAATGGACTGGACTTTCGCAACTCGTTCGGCACGGTGTTTCTCATTTTCAGCCTGCTGTCGTTTTGCCCTTTCCTGCTGCCTTTTCTCAATCTCCTGTCGCCTTTTTTGATGGGTACTAGTTGTTTTCTGACTCAATGTGGACAGCAAGCCGCCAAATAGACGGCGTCCGCGCTTCTTCTCTTCCTGGGTTATAGGCTGTTTTCTCTCCTGTATCCGCGGCCGGGAGGGTTCTGGGGAATGGTAGTCCCGTTGGCGGGGCGAATAGGAGTCGCGTTCCCAGCGGTAATGATACTCGTCTCGTCCGTGACGGTCGCTCGGTCCTGGCGATTGGCTATCTCTTGTTCTCCGGCGCTTCGGACCTGAACCCCTCGACCTATCTCTTAGGGAACGGGAACGGGAACGAGATCGAGATCGGCTCTTCCTCTTAAGTCGACCGGTATGTTCGTATCGATCTTCGCCTCCTTCTCGGAAAGTTGTATCACCCGGCGAGGGACTTCGAGTTGGGGATCTGTTTTGGGATGGTTAGAAGCGGATAGCTAGCTGTGGGATTGGGCGCGCAAACCTGTCACCAGCGCCCATGGTGAGTGGCAGGTGTCGATACGATATCCAAAGGGGAAGTGGTATCGTTGGAAATGTAGTGGGGAAAAACCGGTTCAGATGGCTGTGCGATCAGGTGACGGGGAAGCTTCGCGTTCGAATCCAATTATTACTAGGAAATACTACTGAGCCTGTTCACCACAGTGGTGCGAGAGGAGCTTGCGGGAGGGCAGAGGCGCAGTGATGGGTTTGACAGGGCAGTACACTTTGGGACTTGGCTTGCGTCCAATCAACACTTAGCACCCCCAACAGCCAGACCAGCGTGCAGCATAACTGCATATGGCACAGCGAACTTACGCTGTACTAATTATGCAACCAAGGCCCCCGGTTCAGTTTCCCAGGTGGCGAGGCTGAGAATTCGACGTCACTCCGCAAGCTCTTTAGTCACCCATCATTGTGAATATTGCTTTTCGAAACGCGACTTTCGCGAACACACAATTTTGGCAAAAACACACCTCTCAAAAATATCCACGGTACCCCCAATATGTCGCGCCATCATCCGTACGCACTATACTCCACAGAAAGAGAAAAGCACGAAGACACTCAACTAACATCTTGTCTCTAGCGATCTTGTCATGTGTCGCAAGCAGGCTGGTATCTCCATCGGCCGCCTCTGCGACAAGTGCGATGGAAAGTGCCCCGTATGCGATTCATACGTGCGACCGACGACCCTCGTGAGGATTTGTGACGAATGCAGCTTTGGAAACTACCAAAACAAATGCGTAGTCTGCGGTGGAGAGGTGTGTTGTGCCCCAGAACCAAATCATCCCGAGACTAATGCTGACTGTGTCTTTTTGCTTCCCAGGGAATATCCGATGCCTTCTACTGCTTCGAATGCACGCGATTAGAGAAGGATAGAGATGGATGTCCCAAGATCATAAACCTAGGAAGTTCAAGAACAGACGTGTGTTATCCTCCGACTCATCTTCAGATCGTATCTTTGCTAACATCGATGGTTCCCTTCTACAGCTATTCTACCAAAAGAAAACAAATCGGTCAACACAATACTAACCTCGGCTTGGCCCGGGTTTGGGCTTTCCGTGAGGTGGACATGAGGTCAAGGGTAGCGGGTGCGACCGTCATCGAGGTAGTATGTTCGACGGCCCGAGGCTTTGTAGCATTCGCATCACGACATCTTTCGATGCAAAATAGAGTACAGAATGAGGTCCAAACCTCCACCCCTCCCAAAATAAAAATAAAAAACAAAAATTGGGATAACTTATTTTCGGTTCAGTACGGTGAGGGTCTTCCCCCATGACAATTTTATGTGACAGACTATTTACTTGACAATACTTGCTACTCCGGATACCCCTAGCCTAGACAAATGCATTCCTCAAATGGTTGATAAGATCATTAAACGTCGTGATGGTCAACGCAAGAAAATATTAAATAAACGCGTATCATACAGGTCGCAGGTCACGCCGTCTGCATGCCCCGTCCACGGCGACCGGCGTTATTATATATAGCTAACCTTGACTCCCATACCTGCAGTTGCCAACACCTTATTCCAGCTTTGGCCAAATATACGTGCAAGTCGCTCCCGCATGTTCTTGCGGCCAAAGACAAGGAGAAGTCCTAGCATAAATGCTAGCGTGCGCAGCATGAACATCGGGTTTGTCCGGAGAGACGCGCCCATATTTTCCACTGCAGCGCCAATGTTCGACAACACCAGCGACGCCCTAGATGCCAGCGATGGTCCGGATGGTTTTGGTTTTCCCGACTTTGGCCTCGAGGTTGGTGGTTTTGGCAACTTGGAAGTTCCTGTTGCAGATCCTCTCGACCCTCGTGATCCCCGCGACCCTCTTCTCTCTGGGTTTTTGGACGAAGCGGACCCAGTCGTGCCCGGCCTTCGGTCCGGATCGGGATCGCTGACTTCACCACTGTTGTCCTTTGCGCGCTGCTGTGCTACTTCCCGTTCCTTTCTTTCCTTTTCCTCTTGCAATCTTGCCTGCGTGGCTTCCTCCTCACGGCGTTTCATCTCGGCTTTGACTGCCTCTTCCCTGCGGAGATCCTCGGCTTGTTGATCGTCCTGAAGGCTCTGGAGGGCCTGGATGAATGCCTCCCGGCGCTCATCGTCGAGCACGGAGCTCAATGTGATGAATTCTCTTGCATATTTCCACTCATTGTTTCGTACGAGGACGTGAAGGGTATACAGTTCTAGGATCTTGACTCGGGCATTGAGGTCCCTGGGAGTGTCGGCACCACTCGCTCCCTTGGCAGGAGACCTATACCTCGGTGCTATCCGCGGGGACTGCGTGTTTTGCATTCGTTTGGTGATGTCGAAGGTGGGTGTTGAGCAGGCGGAAAGGTAGTTTTCCAGCCTCCTTTGGTTGAGGGACTGGTCGGGGGAATGGGCGAGAAGCAACGTCGCGAGGTTGATGACGACTTCGGAGTCAACATCTCCCTCGACTCCGTGATATCCGCTTTGGATGACTTCTTCCCAAATCTCACCGTCGCGGATCTTGGCGGTCAGCGCTCGCCATTCCTGGGCACCAAATGCTGCCTTGCCCTCGTCCGAATCTAGCTCGACTATCGCATTGAGGATGGTAAGATAGAGGCTCCAGACTTTTATTCGGGTGTTATGCGAGGCTCTGGCGATGGGCGGAGGCTCAACAACACTGTCGGGGGAATCTGGGGCTGGGGAGGTGACAAGCGGTAGGACGGTCGAGAGTGCTTCGGGGAGGCGGCGCGTCAGGAAAAGGGTGGACGACTGGCGATAAGTCTTGGATATGTGAGACGAGCCGTGTCTTGATGACGTTGAGGAACTTAGAGACGATACAGACGACGATAGGGCATGGTTGTTGTGACGGGCCGAGGCAAAGGTTGATTCTGAATTCTCGACGGTTGGGCTCAGAGTAGCCGTGTAGGAACCATTAAATGCCATTTTGAAATACGGGTCGCCCACACGCAGTTGGCGGGGAGGAAAACGTGGATTTAGAGATAGAAAAAATAACACTCCAAGGTTCAAACAGAAAGCGATTGATCCCGAAATGGATATTAAAGGACAAAAAGGTGACGCGCTGCAGCCATTGTCGGAGGTCAGGTGCCAAAAGTGCAGATGCAGACCATGTGGATGCGGGTGGTGTGGAAAAGACGAATGAGAGAAACACAGGAGAACTTTCGGTGATTGCGGCAGTTTAGCCTCGGCACGGCTAGCAGCAAAGCTCCAGCGCCCAGGACGGACCAGGCAATTCAGCAGCAGCAGCAGCGAGAGCAGCTGAAAAAAACAAGGAAGAAGTGGGGCGAACATGGAAAAGTCTTGGCAAACAGATGCTGCCCAGCTTGTCCTGGTGTATTTAATCATTCCATCTCCGCAGGACAACCCTAGTGTTTGGCTTTCGGCCCCGGTGCTCTCGCCCGTCCATGGCGTCGCCCGTCACGATCCCGTTAAGCACCCGCCCTCTTTCGGAAAGAAGTCCGACTCCAGCATGAAGCCAATCTCCCCGACGTGCGGGGAAACCTTGGCCCCCGAGGAGCACCATACACTATATTCCGACATAAACGAACGCTGTTGCCAACAGGGTACTGTGGCAGGAGCACGGCTGATGGTGATATCCCACATCGTGTGAGGGTTCGGGGATAGGTTTTGTAGCAGAGCGGGGCCCGTGTTTTCCGGGTTAAATGAATACCCCCCGAGTTGTAAACTCGACGGTTACACCCCAGTTGGTATTCATCTCCCTTTAGAGCCAAGTAGATACGCAGGGGGTAGTTATAGTAGTCAAAGTCTAGGATTTGAGGACCTAGAAGCTGCTGTATCCTCTGCCCCTTTGCAGGACCACCAGTAAACCATCGAATTATGGCAACCCGGCCTTCGCCCACCACCTTTGCTCGGCAATCTGGTCTTTCTTCCGCACGATCATTTCCCCCAGAAATTATTTCCATTATCCGTCTTAGTTTATTGCTCTCTCTATGCAAAATCACTTCCAAGATGACTTGTCTTCCTAATGGATCTGGTGCTTCTGAGACTCATTCCTCGCTCGACACGCTCTTGCATGCTGGCGTAGGCTTGAACTTCCTTTTTATCCCTTCTAATAATGGCGCAACCGATGTCCATGCCCTACCGGGACGTCGGTGACGAAGAGTTCCTTATATCTTTTAACAAGCACCCTCCGGAATGTTATTTGACGTCACCTGAGCAGGTTAAAGACTCATTGTCTACCAGTGAGGACTATACAGTCCTTGCGCAAATCATTCTTTTTATCGGAGTCCAAAAGCTATGGAGCAAGGAAATTAATTTGATTAATATACCTACATCTACGTCTTATTAGATATTATTAGTATTCTACCGTATCTCCGACTTTATAAGTATGTCAGGTTGGATCCCTCGGCATGCTCTCAATCGGTGTTCGTGAATTTACTAAGTATCTCTTCATTTTTTTGAACTCGCTGCTCAACCAGACCCAAAGCAAGGATAGAAAGCACGCATCGCGGCACACGTGAAATAATTCATTAGGAGGGGGGAGACGAGACCGAATTATCTTATCAAACTTCACTCAGCAAGTTTCTTCTTCCCAACTTGCTCTTTTCTTTGAGGGTATTATTCTTAATTATTTCCGGCCTTCCATATAAATAACCACAGCAGATTCTATTTCTTCGAGTCTAGAATATATATTATGTAGGACTGAAACGACCTACTTCCATTATGCTAACAATTTTTTATAAACTTTCGAATTTGTTTTTTAGCCCACTTCTTTCCTAATCGATGGTTGGTGTATTTTAATTGTATTTTGTTTGCTATGTACAGTATACGGAATTATTCAATTCAACAACCAGTTACCAGTTTAACTCTCGGATGGAGTATATCCTTCGATTAGCCAAGTTTATCGGCACGGCGTTCACAACTAGTTTGATTATTGGTGACCCTCGTGTGCAGCGCTTAGCATTTCCAGTGTACAACAACGAGGGTTCAAGATAGGGAAACGCAACCCTGCGGAGAGTTAATTTTCATTGCCACTCTACTATCTGTGATGCATATGTCTCCTAGGGATTTTGGGTCATACAATTGCAAAGTGAAAATGCCTATGGTTTAATGTTTGAGAACTGCACATTAAATGATGGGGATAGGGACTCCCTGATCAACCTGAGCTGCACAGCATTTAAGCATACTTCCGCTGCTCTGATTGCGGTATTCGTTGCAGCGCAGCAGGATTGCCAACACTCAATGCTGGTAGGGTCGTGGGTGGGTGGACCGTGGTGCGGCGTGCCTCGGTGATCCGGCGGAGGATACCGCCATTGGCAAAACTCGGTCCCTCAGGTGGATGCAACCCGCCCTTCCTCATCGACGCCGCGCTCACGCATCGGGCTGGAGATTTACCATCATGGTTGGGCCGAAATGTTTCGAGAACATGCGGGGCAGCAATCTGTTAGTGTCACCAGGCGAAAGAAGCATTGCTACTAGGTACGAGGCGGCCATTCGTCGGCTGATTGTCTGAATTGTTGGAGACGGCACGACGGCCGGGGAGACCACCGCATTACATTCATATCTGATTATTCAGAGCCCTAAGGCAGGGCCAACAGCAGAATAGCACGAAGACAGGTAGAACAAGCCTGAGCTACGTCAATAAGAGAGCAATCAAATGTCAGCTAAGAGATCCATGCATCTCTACAACTCAAGGCAAGATATTTCCAAGAAGCCCGACTTGCCAGCTGGAATGTAGACGTTATTGAAGGGCATGGCAAGAATGAGAGGAATGGTGATCGACCCCAAAAGCACCACGATTGACTAACCTGTAGTGACTAAGTAGTTACACAACGGACACTAGGCCTAAACTTCTAGGTAATCTTGTCTTTATTTTTTGTCACTAGTAGTAGATGGTACTTTTCCCAGCCCGCCAAATATATTCGTCCCGAATCACCCCCCCCCCCCGTCCGAGGGAGACCTGCTCTTGCTAAGAGAGGCACGCGACAATGGCGGCGATTGCGGCAAGAGTACCTTCAGGGTCCTTAACCTGCACCGTGGGAAGCCCGAGCTCCTTAGCGGGATAGTCGTTGCCTCCCGGGAAGATGGCGTCGCCGATAAACATCATCTGCTCCAGCGAGATCCCGCTCGCTGCGCTTAGTCTCTTGAGGCCGTAGCCCTTGTCGACGCCCTCTTTAGTAATGTCGATGGAGGTCGTCCCGCCCATGTTGATGGACAGCCCTGGCAGCCGCGTGCGTAGGTCGGCCTGGATCACCTTGCGCTTGGCGAAGTCGGGATCCCAGTGCTTCTTCTCCGAGATGGGTGCTTGCTGGCCAAGGGCGGAGAAGGTGATCTGGCTGCCGCGATCCTCGATTCGCTCGCCCCACGTCTTCTCCGGCGTGAAACCGGCCGCCTCCAGCGAAGCGTCGAACGCCTCGAGTATGTTTTTCTTGGTGTCCTCGCCGAACAACTCGGCATAAACCACCTGCCACTCGCCGTCTTTGTGATGGTAGAGCTTGGTTCCGGTGGTGGGCATTAGCCATAGTCTCGATCGGTCCGCCCGTGCTGGCAAGCGACTTGCAATTTGCTTGTCGAACTGGGGCCAGTCACCGCCTGATATGATCGCGACGTGAGCAACGGCCAGCAGGCTGGCCAGCGCCTCGCCCATCGTGTCGGTCAATGCCTGCTTGCTTATGGCAAGAGTGCCATCGAGGTCAAACGCTACGAGGCTGATCATTTTGAGGCCCTGTGTACGTTCGATCTCGGTGCTGCTGGAGTCTTTGCCGGTGCGTGCAATAGGGTACCTTGGGGCTAGCACAAAATTGTGTCCACGATAAATCCGTGCGTTCGATCAAGCCTTGGCACGTTCCTTATTCGTAAAGGTGGGGTGGGAGGAAACAAAACAGACCCAAGGATTCTCCTTAACTCTCTATTAGCAGTATTCCAGAGATGGGAATCGGTCGGGGGGCTGGTAGAGTGGAGCGATTAGCACGTTGAGAAATGAAGAGACCAAAGGTTTTACGAGGCGCTCTCAATCAATAGGTTTCACGTGACCTGAAGCATGTTCAAGGGCGGTGAGCGGACACCAGGCTATGCGGTCTGCTCGGCAGGCACTGTAGCTTCGATCCTGGGCTTCAAGCCAGATTGAGTCTCGCATGTAGCGCGGAAATGGCCTGGAGCATCCTGGTGTTGCCACGGATGACTGCTTCGCCAGAACCACATGTACGATATCCTCTCTTTGCTTGTCTTCGGTCGGGGCTGCTAGCTCCACGGGTTTGTGTTTGTACAGAACTACTTTTGGATGGGTAACGTACCGAATTAAATACTCCTATGGTATGCTACTGAGCCAACACATACTAAAAATGCATTCATCGCTAGCATTACCTTCACGGTCGGTGGCAAAACCTCAGTAGGCATTTGCAGCGCGACACGTTCGAACCTACCTGTGTCTCCTACCTTGCCACCTGACGCTACGCTGGCTCGCTTATTGAAACCGACGGCCTTTGACCCTAGCCCTTGCTCGATGAGTTGGATGGTTTGATGTCACAAGGTACGCCTTGGACAAGATACCGCGGTACCATTTTCCAGTCATGCTCTTGCATGACTGAATCACTGCTTCGCCGCTCTTGCCCCTATCCGTCATCCAACCGGAATGTTGTCGGTATCCGAGTCCGGCGCTATCGAAGCGCTTCCTAAGGGCATTCATTAACATAACGGTCTTCAAAGTCTTGCCTAACTGGCTGATACCAGCGCAAACGGCGCGGCAGATCTACACTTCCTCATTATGGACTTCTTGGATCTCAAGTTTGCTCTCCCCGACCCTGAGAATTCTGCCGCCTTGTCACGGAAATTCATCAAAAGAGCCAGTCGTCGACCGGGATGTTTGGCTTCTATGTCCTGACCTGCCATGGAAAAAACGTTGGTTTCACCGAGCTTCTTACTGCATTTTACAACGAGGTATGAAGGCGAACGGCCAGAGTATGACGATGCCTTCCTGACCCTGATTCTAACGAGCAAGGTGATCCAACTGTTTCTAGATCTTGTCCAGGCCGATGGTCGCACAATCAAGCCATGTCTTCTCCACGCTGATCTGTGGGAAGAAAATATATTATTAGAGTAAACTTTCTCTAAAAAAAGGTATAGAGTAATATTTTTAAATGTTTGAATTTTTTTAAAAAAAATACAGTTAATCAATATTACGATTATTAATAAAGTTTTATATTTAAAAGATTTACAAGAGGTAAATCCCCCCCCCCTCCCCAATTTTTCCTTTCAAATTATTTATTATTGATGAGAGCGTAGCGGCCGGCCTAACAATTGGCCGGTTTTCGGCCAACAGAAGCACAAAGGTCCAATACGGCAGCTTCGCGGAAAAATATCTTAATAGCACTTGTATATTATATTTTACCATCCTATTTCTCTCACAGCTCTTTTTGTTTAAAAAAAAGGGCCATCAAATACGTATCCCTGGAAATTGCGTGTCAGTTAAACCAATGGAATCTGCCGCCCCAGCCGGAACGACGTACCGAAAACTTCTCCTGGCTAGTTTCATTAGCAGCAAAAGAGTAGACCTCGCGCCACCATTGTGGTGATTGCTTTTCGGGAAGGATCTTATTCCCAACGTAATCTGAACGCCCGAAGTTAATAACCAGTACCTTTTCTTTGTACTTCTTTATAATATTGCCTGGATGGAAGTTATTCTAAATAATACCAGTCTTGTTTATCTGCTCGAGGCATTTGATCATCTTGGCTCGGTATTTAATTTCACAGTCCGGGCCAATGCCAGAAAGTTCCTCTATCCTGAAGCCGAACATGCTCCTTTTATCGGTAAGCGGCTCCGGATACACCCGAACAACCGGTATAGCCTTAGATCCTAAATATCAAAGGATCAATACCTCGTTCTCGATGAACCGTCTCTGGCAATTATCGACGGCGACTTTACAAACTGAAAATTGCTCCTATCTTGGGAATTCGTCTCTTTTGTCGGGAGTGAGGTCGACCTGTGATTTGGTCTATAACTCCTCAACCCCGTGATCAGTCACATGTCTTAATTCTGACATCCTGTCCATTCATTGTGAGCAAGGGCAGCATATGGTTGGACGTAGGACTGGTCATCCGAGTTGACGGGACAGTGGCGGAGCTTATATAATAGTTCTGCTCCAAATGGTCCTGCTACGTTACGGTGGCTGGAGAAATAATCCTCCGTCAGTTCCCAACACATCCAAGACTTTGGCAACTGGCCTTGCGCATAATAACTTTCCCCGCCTCTGTCGACCCAGATCGCTAGTTTTCCCTACGTTCGGGGAGTCTTTCTGACGCGTGTGGCCTGCCGGACTGTCGAAATCGATACAGGATCGGACGACTCGTCGGCCTTCCAAAGTGTTTATGGCTAAGTATGCCTAGTGCCCTTGGCCTAACGTTATAACCTCCCGAGTAGGAAGCCTAACACTGATTACCGGATAGATATATTATTGTTCCAAGAGCCGCGCCGCTATGTGTGTCGCATTTGCGATGTTTTACCCCTGCGGGTGTTCGGATCCAGGACGATGTATGAGCAATAATTGTGATGAGAATTGTGCGGGTGATAATATCCGATATGACGAGAGCCTGGACGTTCAATCCGACTCTTAGATAAGCCCCCGGACGAGCAGTGACGAAAGCGCTTCGGGAACTTCGGAGTAAATCGGCCTAGTGAGCATCGAAGACAAGGAGAGCCGATGCCCGCGCTCCCGGGTGCTCGCTTCTCAGGATCCAACCTCCTCTGGACCTTGCAGTTGAAGAAGATCTCACGGATTCGAGAGAGATGATAAATCGTTGGGTTATTTTGCTATTAGGGCTGCTTTAATGGCCCGATATATTTACTGCCCGACTAAATCTACTGGTTAAAGGGCCCGCGTCGTTCCTTAGAACACACAGATAAAACTTGGCCATAAGTGTTTAATACAATACCGTCGGCTAAGACCGTAAGGCACCACTGGCTTAGGCGGCGACCTGGTACTTGCTCTCGACACGCTCCACGTCGCAGGCAGCCAAAGTCATGGTAAGTTTACGTTTTATCCGTGCTAGTAGCTAAGTTTCCGCAATGTTGTCTATAATACAAGCGCACGACCCCCTCTGTTGTTTAAATCGCCCATTAAGCCGCCGCCGCCGCATCCCCACTCTCCGAGGCCTTAAAAGATTAAATCCAACGCATTCTCCCAAGTATAATGACCCCCGCTGGTTATCCTTGGTGTCGTTGTTAGAATAATGATCGACGAAAGCAGTACTACCGGTCGCGCCTATCGCCTTGGAAGAAGACTCATCCATTTTGCTTGGATCAGTGATTTGAGCCGCTCTAGCCGCTACTCTCCTGTTACGGTTTTGAGGGCGATCTGGGTGACTTGGATGGTTCGGGTGACCAGGCGGGAAAATCTGTTTATATTGATATATAAAAAGGGGTACACTTAAATACCTATGAGTTATTTATACCTTTAACTGGTAGGGAAACACCCGTTTCCCTCTTTTGGCAAGCATTACCTATAAGTTTACCCGGCTTTATACGTAGTCGGCTACTTTGGCTGGACACCGTATTTCTTTAGGGCTGTTACCCCTGAGCACGTGTAGGTCGCATTGGCCGTGGTCTGGGTTATTATACTCGATTACCATATGGATATAATCGGCTGTTGTACTGGTTCCCAGGTGGACGATTTTATCGGTATCGAGCTGTAGGTGCTTGGCAAGTTTTTCGACAAGTTATGTGTTGGTTATACACGTGTTCTGGAGTTTCTTTCTCCGGCACCGAATCGCGTACCGCTTGGGGCCAGTCACGGGCATAGTTGACTCGGCAGGAGGGCTAAACGGCATTCTAATCGTTATGCCTCGTAAAGTTCTTGGAGTGGACCAGAGCGATCAAGCCACAGTTATTATTCGAGCTTGCAAGGAAAGGCCTCTCCTGGATGCAGCAACAGTACCCCGAAATTTGAACAGCACGGCCAGGGACGGTCTAACGTCACCTTAAGGGAAAAATAATGCGGCGTAATAATGATTAGGCAGGATCTAGGTACTGATACCCGGGTAATGCCGGGTGCGGGAGAGAATCATACCATTCACTAGCAGACTCGGTAATGGAAATATTTATCTACGAAATGCGTTGTGGTAATCATAAGCGACCCACCGTCCCATCCCGCATTTGTATACCCTTAATGGACTAGGTTCTGTAGGGTTAAAAATACAGTTTTAGCTGAACCTAACTTTCTTGATCCTAGCCTAAAGCATAACTAGCATAATATATAAATGGAAGGAAATAATATGCAGCCCCGGACCGCAATACCGACGATACTTCCTTGTATAAGCCCGGTAGACGCCGCATTAATATTAGTCCGTCGGAAATCCTTAGGTAGTAATACTTAGTTTATAAACGATGGTGGCCCCTACCCCCTTTACAGGCCCTTCACAAAGCGTCTGGTAAACAATACGCTATAACGGAAGCAACGAAGATACGAGATGAATCAACGAGGTACGTGGTAAGTGGCTCGGACGAGCAATGCCATGTCAGAGAGCCTTGCTCGTTACTTTTAGCTTTATTGAATACCGAGCATAGCCTTTATTTCTTAAAACTTGGGCCGAATGAATCTTCCATCCCTTGCCCATGTTCTGATAAAGTACCGGTGGGAGAGCAACAGTGCTTGTATCAGGCGGGACCATTAACGTACCGGGATCAGACGTGGCGAGGCTGTAAAGAACTGCTCTTTCCGACATGTCAAGTCCCTTGCAGTTCTGACATTGCTGAGTCCGGCAAACGCTCCAGCTTACCGTTAGTATATGGCTACAAACTACAACGAACGTTAAGGAGCTTAACGACTTTGCTAGACCGTGGCCCCTAACCTTTTCGACGATGAAATTTATCCTAGAGTCAGACAGTGTTGACTGGTTATGCTGAGAATCCATGGTCATCGTGGAGAATAAAGAGAAGCTGATACAATAAAACCCTCCTTTGCATTATCTAAACTATTTCCTGAAGCTAAGGCTTGGTTCTTTCGCAACTGATATAGATTGGCCAAAAGCGAATAAAAGAAAGGTAATTCAAACTGGAAGGAAAGAAGCTGCTTCGCTATGTAAAGCGCTTTTGTAGGATGGCTTCCAAGGCCTCCTTCAACAACTGGGCATGGCGTCCATCATCCTCTACCTTCCCAGCTCTCCACGCGATGTACCCATCTGGCCTCACCAAAAGCGCCTCCCCTTCCGCGACTTTCAAGGTTTCTCTAGCCTTTCCCGGAGGATCCCTGAACGGAGTCGACTGCTCATTGAGTGAATAGGCGTCCACCCTGAGACCCTCTAGGCGGATTGCGGCGCGGATCCAGGAGTTCGAAGAGTCGACTGCGATCAGGACGAAATTTTGCTTCACTAGATCTAAGGTTGATATGTGCTGAGACGCGCCAGAGCAGCGGACGATGTCCACGTGCGGCAATCTGGAGCCCGCAGTGACGAGTGGCGAGTAAGGATCTTCATAAAGAGGAGGCGACGGGGACCACTCGCTTCTCGCCGGAATCGCTGCTCCTGTCGGGTAGCGATAGCCTATGTCGCAGACGATGTCGGGAAGCTCTGGCTCGTCGGGCTGCGTCCGAGCAACGCGGTGCTGGAAACGGGAGTAGGCTTGACGCATGGTAAAGCCGTTCACAGGCTGTCGCTCCTCGTCGTACGTCTTGAGTAGTTTCGGAGACGCTTTCCTACTCAGCACGTACGCAAGCTTCCAGGCAAGATTGTACACGTCCTGGGAGAAGATTAATTCAGAATTCCATTCTCGGATCAAGAAGCATAGATATCAATGATTAAACATGGACTTTCCTCCATATATTCTTCGCTTACCTGAACGCCAGTATTTCCGCCCATACCTCCAGTCGGTGGCATGAGGTGGGCGGCGTCGCCGGCAATGAAGACGCGGCCCATCTTGCTAGACATGCGCTCGGTGTTGAAGCCCGCGATGGACCAGTAGTTTATAGATTCCACCTCCACCGGAATCTCGCCGTGGTTGAGACCGGCCGCATCGAAGAAGTATCCCTCAGCGTCTGCTGCCGTCACCGAGTCCGGTTGAAAGTCGTTCCGGCCCTCTCCTGCTGGAGCCCAGAACCCCCGGTCCATGCCAGGCGATGCGCTCCTTCTTGCGTGTTGCGCTCCTGTTGCCGTCAGTGGAGACTAGGCAGTCCGCCATGTACTTGCGGCACACTTTGGACTCGAGGTTCTGCACCACGACAAGTACCCCGTCCGGGGCCCTCATCGTAGTGCACCACGGCCTCGCCGAACTGCTGAACGACGCCAAAGTCCTCAGCGCTCTCACGCAGTAGCGGCTCGAACATGTTCCGCGTCAGCCATAGTTGCACCGCGGGCGTGACTTGGGCCACTCTATCGGGGTCGCTTTCCTGCGGCGGATGCGACCACCTTCCCGCCGATCAACTTATCCGATATGAGCATGCCCGCGTTGAGGTCAAAATCCAGCGCGCTGTTTCTCTCTCATACGCTGGTCGAGGCCAAGCTGGCGGAGTATCTCGACGGAACGCAGAAGGAAGAGCGCTGCGCGCGGGT
The DNA here is from genome assembly GCA_022664585.2 of Zalerion maritima. Taxonomy (NCBI): domain Eukaryota; kingdom Fungi; phylum Ascomycota; class Sordariomycetes; order Lulworthiales; family Lulworthiaceae; genus Zalerion; species Zalerion maritima. The sequence goes on from JAKWBI020000272.1 coordinate 43,214, forward strand.
GGATGGCCGTGGAAGGGTGGCGGTCGAAGGACACGGACCTGACTCTGCAATTTTGGGAGTACATCCATTAGTGGATGAATTTGCGAAGCAAGCGCGGTGGAATGGGGAGCATTTCCTACCCCGTGGTAACCGAGGAGTACGCCCAACGTCATGCCAACCATACTGGATCCGATGATGATAACCGGCCATCGTTCCTCCTCCAGCGGGATGGAAGAGTGGTCGAAGTCTCCAAACTCGAAAATGGTCCTCTCCGAGCCCGCCATAGGAATGGTATCGTCTACCTGCCGCGGAACATGTCCGCTGGACGTTGGTTTTTGGTCACCTGACACCCATTGCCGCAATATTGTACTTTTGTCGTGATATCTACGTCTGAGGCCGATTGTCGTTGGGAAAGCCCGTGGTCAAGCATCAATTGAGGAAAGGTAGTTACGACGTCCTTTTATTTTGAGGAATGATTCAACACTTGGGCTTGGGCACAAGTTGCTCTTGGTTCTACATGGCCCCGTGGGCGCATATCCGTTGTGCACTCCCGACATCAGTGCTCGCCGGCATGCGTTATCGTCGAGTAGTATGGAATGCCGCGTTACCTCTCATCTGAATAGCGAACAGGGCCTAATTTGGTATATTGTGGGAAAAGAATAGGATAAAGCGAGGGGTAATTGGTACCTCAGGTACTGATATTCTCTTTGCTGTGGCCGAGACAGTGAATCCTTGTCCCGAATCAAGTTCGGCATCCCGACGCAGGCTCGGATTTCCCGAGGACTTTCTCACATCAAACCTCTTTATAGCTTGCACTGCTTTCTTCCACGTAGCTATCCGTCACGCCCAATCTTTGCTCGTTTATAAACAACTTGACCATCTCTCGCGGTACATCGGAAAGTTAGCTTAGATTGCCAAGCAAAAGCTGGCATCATGACTCCTACGTTGTACGGTTCACTTCAATCAACATGCACACAGAGAGTAATTCTCGTGCTTCTGGAGTTGGGAGTCCCGTACGAGTTCTCCCACATTGTTTTGCAAAACGGAGAGCATAAGGTATGGACGGAAAACATCGCTTTCTATTTCCTCGTTGGCAACGCGCCTATCGGAAAGCATGCTGACCTTGATGAAACGGCGATACAGGAACCGGCTTTTGTCAAGGACTACCATCCATTTGGTCTACTACCGGTGCTAGACGACAATGACGTTCGAATTTTCGAATCGAGGGCAATCTGCCGATATCTCGTCGCAAAACACGGCGGTTCTGACTCGATTTTGGCCACCGGACTGGACGGCGCTCCCGCCGAGATTGGAAGATTCGAACAAGCGCTCAGCGTTGAATATTCGAACTTCGACCCGGCTATGAAGACACTGTCTTATGAGCTATTGTTCAAAGGGTGAGAGGCCAAGCCATCGATATTTCTGGCTCCATCATGATCACCTTATCCCTCATCCTCCTCATGATCGCAGACAACTTAGGAGACGAGCGCGCCGACTTCTTTGTCGTTGCAGTATACCATGCGTGCTTATGCCTATGGACCTATGGCCGCCTCGCGGAGATGACTGGCGAGGAGGAAGAGGGAGAGGGAAAGGAGGACGGTATGTCACGGCTCGCGGTAGGGTCAGGGTTGCCCGGGGCTAGTGGTATGTCGTCGCTGCCCGATATCCAGGTCGACGGGCCGGAATCCCTACAGTCCCAGAGGTGGATCAGCCACGGGCGAGGCATCCCGGTCATCTCAGGGTCCGGTTCAATGATGCCAGGGGATAGTTTGAATAATGGAGAGGAAGTGTTCCGGCTGGTGCCCTTAATAACCAGTCCAAGAAGGCGTAGGGAGGACTCTTTTATACATAATGTAATCGAGTTGCTCGGCAGAACTTTTTGTACGCCAGGAACTTTCGTTCCAATACTGGAAAACGTTTGTCAAATTCTTCGGGCGCTTGACGGCTTGGAAACGGGCTGAAAGCATGAAAGCAGTATCCATATAATACTATGGCGTGTTATCCGAATATCAAACTGCATCGATGCCGGCGTTTAAGGTAACTCCCGAAAGTCTGTCACTGTGAAACCAACCGCCGCTAAATCCCGACCTGGCAATTGGGATGCAACCTGTCAGATGTGTAGATGTCAAACTAGGTCACTTGTAAAGGTGGCACAATGAGGTTGACTGGTGTTGTTGTTGTGGTTGTTGTTTCCTCTTTATAAAAAGGGCGAGCGGAGAAGCCATTTATGGCGTTATTATTACCCCTATTTGTCAGATACGCCACTTCTGCGTATCAACTGCGCCACTGCGTATCAGATACGTTATCGCGTATCTAATACGTGATAGGCGGATTTATATATATACCCGCTCGCCCTTTTAATACAAAAGCACTGCCAACCACAACAACAATACCGGTTAACCTTATTGTGCCACCTTTACAAGTGACCTAGTAAAGTTTGACCTCCCACATCTGGCAATTACCATGGCCGGCCCCCCGTCGGCTTCGGATCGCAGGACTTGCGGTTGACTGTGATGTCGTAGTCGGTATCATCATCTCCCCCCTTGGCGTGACCCTCAATGCTGAATGTGTTATACTCTTCATCTCCTAGCGCCTTCACGCACAGGTCCCTAACGGCAATGATGTCGGACATAAAATCCCCCCACGGCTGAGAGATGTCACTCTAGGAAGGGCAGGTGCTTCGTGTTAGCTCGGCCCCTTTAACTCCCTTAGTACTACTAGCATGATAGATACCAGCTGGTAGATACCAAAGGCACCTCGGCTCTTCCGCTCCTGAACTTACATTGTCCGTATTGGTTGAGAGCCTGACCTCGTCCGGCTTGCAATACCACTCCCTCTCGGAGCTCGTGATGGAGGAAGCCGTATCGGCGCTGACTTGGCTCGCATCGATGTAGTCCTGCAGCGCCTGGGGATTGGCAAGGTCGGTTCCCGTGCTGCTCTTGCAACTTCCCCAGACGCCCTTCTCACTGTCTTTGAAGGAAACCGAGTTATAGCTTCTAGCACCCAGTGGAGACCTCGCTGCCGCCTGTTCGTCGTTGAAGATGAGGGTTAGTGTTGCCCACCGCTGGGCTTGTGTAGAATAGTGCTGGCCGAGCCTCGGATGCTTAGCCCGCTCGTGGGATCCAGAGGAATGGAAGGATGTTTGCTAATGGGGACATACGTACAAATTGGGCGAGGCCAGTGAGTGCCAACGACAAAGTATTGGAAAACAACATGGTATCTTTCTAGCGGAAGCTTGGGTAGTAGAGTAGGAAGTATTTAAAATTGCTGTTTGAAATGCGACCTGGATGTTGCAGAGATTGCAAGGAAGCTATTCTTATACACCAAGGACCCTTGTTCGCAAATTCCTACTATTACGAATTCAAATTTAAGCATATATTAAGCTTCAATGGCGATTTTCCGAAGCCGTAGCGTAGCCGTAAACTCGATAGGAAGATAAAGAAGAATCACATGCTTCTCAAAGACGTGCCCAATTGGACCGTCGGCCTGATTTTGCTGGGCTTCGACGTCGTTGGCATCTTGGATAGCAAAGGAAGGAATACGATATTGGCAGGTCACAGGCGCTGCGCCAGATACCTATGTCCTGGGGCACGGTGCTGAGGATAAAGAGAAGGGATTTGCGAAAATACCACGTTTTACAAAGCCAGACGGCCAGGGCTAGTCACCCGGCCCTACGTACTAGTATAAAGAGCAAGTAGATGAGAAATTCTACATGCGATGGCAGTGGAAATCTTCGGAATGGTTAAAGAAACATGATTCAAAAAAAAAAAGCAAGAGACGTTGGTTTGCAATAAATGGTCCATACATATGTTTGGGCCAACCTCTCAGCCCTAAGAGTAATCTTCTCTTTATCCATCATTGATGACGCCACCTGGAGAGTAGCCCCCTCGCGGTAAGCACAACGGCCCCACCTCACAAAGACTTTCTTTGTCCCTCAGACCTTGTAGCGCCTAGCTGTCCGTCCACCTGGCTACGTAGTGGTGCTATTCGGTAGGGCTAGGTGGGCATTCTCCTTTGATTCCGCCCCGAGTCGCTGCAACCACGAGTGTGGCAAGTTCTACAGAGTTTTGACAATAAACCATACAGCTGATAGGTTGCGACTGAGCATCATGAATCTAGATTCAAGAGCACCATATCTCTCGGCGCAGCCGAATGATGACATCGTCGTACGTGGCCTTGACCGTTGAGAGTTCTACCCGGGATGAGGGATGGTCTGGGGCTGTCGTACGATGCTGCTTCCATCTCGCCTCGAACGAGCCATGAAAACGGGGTATTTCCCAATTCCCATCCACCCAAAGGGGTGACCGTCGAACGCCCCAAAACGGAGCCCTGCGAGGAGGGATCGTGGGCTTTGCTCTTGTCTCGGTAGGTCTGACCATTAATGTAACAAGGCTTGTGGATTCAATAGCAGGGAAATTGCTCGAATAGGAATGAATATTGGGTGGGGAACGGCAGCCGACCATGAGCGGGCGACAAGGAGGAAGGCCAGCATGCACAAAGGAGAGGACATCGGGTGCTTGGTGCTATGATCGAGCGAAAGCGCATGTACCAGTCTTGAAATGGTTGTTAATCAGGTGATGCCGCCGGCACTTTGTCTGGCATGTGGTCTATTTTTCAGCTTTGGCTGAGAGCCTTGCCGGACTGGATGTGGTAGCCACAGATGACGGACATCGGGATGCAGCTTCAAGTTCGAGTACTGGAAATTGTATGTGAGGATTTCCCTAGCTGAAGTACTGCATACTAGTACAGTGTCTGTGTGGTGGAGCTATAGTGGCGGATAGGATGACTAAGCATCGGCTATTAAATGCTGTTGATAGGTGTCGGACCCAGGAATAGTGGAGTTGTGGAACAAATAACGAAAGCAATAGCTAGCACGAATCATGTAGCAAGATGGGATTAAAACCTTCCGAGTAGTTGATTATGCAAATTCATAGTATCTATAGCCAAAAAAAGCCCATAACTCCAACTTAAACGCCGCCGGTGCTCGTGCCTGCCTATCGCCAACACCGCTCCTAAATCCTTCTCAAATTGCTCCCCATCTCCCGCCAACATCCCTGACTTATTAAGTTATGGTTATTATTTTCCTTTTGCGAGGAGGTCGATCGGGGGAGTCATTTAAAGACTTTTTATTGCCCCGCATCAAACAAGTGTGACATACTAGTACTACTACTAGTACGTAGAGCACGGAGAGTCCTCCCGCCCGGGCCGAAGCCGGACATTCCGGGCCGACTGTAGCCTGAGGTTCGTTAGTACGCCGGACTTCTGGATTTATTCATCCACGAACTCCGCCATCCGGTCATAAGCGACAACCGTGAGCGAGCCGACAGCTCGAGCGTGGTTCTGGCTTGGAGGACCTGATGTACATACATTCTACGCAGAAACTCGTCCAATCTACGTGGTCGAGCATTTCATTTAGTAATTTTTTTGTGAATTTAGCCTCGTTTCATTTCATTGCCTATAACTAATATATTTTAATTGTATACTTTTTCTTGGTCTTTTTTTATTTTTTTATTTTAATTTTTGTATTGGACCTCCTTCTCCTTTTCGTCACAATGGCCAATCGTTTTCACAGGCTGACGCTCGCTCGGCACCGCAGGCTCCTGGACTCACACACCCGCTACTACGCATCCCAGGCAGCCCTGGCGTCCACACCTGTGCGCCGGCTAAATGTTCCCATCGAGTTTGGAAGCACGCCTCTCCTGCACCATACAGCGAAAACATTGTCCAAGACCCCCGGCCTACCTAGCAGCGGTGCGTCTAGTCGGCTCAACCTGTTCCAGGCTGTAAACGCGGCATTGAGGACGGCCCTTGCGGCGTCGGACCGGGTCCTGTGCTTCGGCGAAGATGTCGCCTTTGGAGGGGTTTTCCGGTGCACTGCTGGCCTGCAGGACGAGTTTGGAAAGCTCAGGGTGTTCAACACGCCGCTGACGGAGCAAGGTATTGTCGGCGCTGCCATTGGGGCTGCGGCCGAGGGGAGGAAGCCGGTTGTCGAGATTCAGTTTGCCGACTATGTCTTCCCGGCCTTCGACCAAATCGTCAACGAGGCGGCCAAGTTCCGCTACCGCGAGGGAGAGACGGGCGCCAACCTCGGGGGCCTCGTCATCCGCATGCCGTGTGGCGGTGTTGGACACGGCGCGCTGTAAGTGCCCAATCCCGGCGTGGCCCACGCGCAGATCCTTCTCCGAACGACGGCACCAGCCTGCATGTGCTCAAACTATTATGTTATTTTCTTTTCGGTCTAGGTACCACACCCAGTCGCCCGAAGCGCTTTTCTGCCACGTCCCGGGATTCCGGGTAGTGATGCCCCGGTCGCCGTCGCAGGCAAAAGGCTTGCTTCTCTCCGCCATTCTCGAATCCAAAGACCCCGTCATCTTCATGGAGCCCAAGATCCTCTACCGAGCGGCGGTCGAGGAAGTACCCGACGAGGCGTACACCCTGCCGCTCTCCAAGGCCGAAGTTATCAAGACCGGCGCCGACCTGACCATCATCTCGTACGGCCGACCCCTGTACATGTGTGCCGCGGCGATCGAGGCCGCCGAGAAGGATCGGCCAGGGCTCAGTGTCGAGCTGGTTGACCTGCGAACGATATACCCGTGGGATCGGCAGACGGTAATCGAAAGCGTCGTCAAGACGGGGCGAGCTATCGTGGTCCACGAGAGCATGGTGAACTTTGGAGTGGGCGCCGAGATCGCAGCGACCGTCCAGGAGGCGGGCTTCCTCCGTCTCAAGGCGCCCGTTAAAAGGATAGCTGGCTTAACGACGCACACGGGGCTGGCGTACGAGAAATACGTCCTGCCAGATGTCGCCAGTAAGTTACCAGAGGCATCCTACTCGGACGTGGGACCCAGAACTGATGACAAAAATGCCTAGGAATTTACGATGGGATTCTCGCAACGGTAGATTATTAGCTGCGGACATGGAGTATGATTATTCCCATTCTATTCGGGAATAGGAGGACGGCAAGAGTGCCGGGGAGAGGGGGGGGGGGGGAATGGGAGGTTTGTGTGGTAAAGGGCTCCACCTCTTGAGACATTGTAGATTAGTCAGCTATTTGAGCCCACTATTTAGCTAGCTTCCTTCTGCCCACCTGGCAAAATCATCATCAGCATAAAATCTAAATGTTATCATTTTTCACATGCATTTTTGGCCTTATTTCGTGCTAGAGGCCACTTGCCAGCCTCGATAGTTTGCACGCGTCTTTAGATAAAACCCGCACAAATGGCAACAATAATACGAATGATGTTACTGAAATTGCCCCCCATCAAGGTAGATGCCACAAGCTGAGCTGAACCTGTTGTAGCCATTCTATCGTTAACTAAGCCAGGCACAATTACTCGGTGTCCTCGATTTACCGGCCCTAAGGGCCTCAAGATTCTACTCCTGTCCTGTACTATTACCGCGGCGGCGATCGTGTGACGGAATTCAACTCTATTTCTTATTACTCCTGATGACCACAACTCGTCTAATCTCATTTCTACCCAATCAACCCGTCTTCGTTGCATTTCGTCGGCTCATCACAACCCTTGAACTCCATCGACATTCTGGTCGCAGTCGTATTCCGCGGGGTACTTCAACATGATCCTCTTGAGCTCTTGCCTCTGGGCCTCGGCCTCTTCCGTCAGGTCGGCATACACGTCCGAGAAGATGGCCCTTAGAGCGGGCTTTTTCTCCTTCTCGGCGTCCGTCAGTTCTCGGATGACATCCTTGCGGATTTGCGCCCTCGCCTCTCGGTCCCGGTCGGCGTCCCACGCGCCCTTGCTCTCGAGCCAATGCCGCAGCCGGGACACCGGGTTGCGCTCGGGGGACTTCCAGTGAGCCGCGTCCTCGCGGCTGCGGTAGGCGCTGCTGTCGTCGCTGGTGCTGTGGTGGGATATGCGGTAGGCCATGAACTCCAGCAGGATGGGCCGGCCGCCGTGCTCGAGGGCCATCCTCCGGGCCTCCTTGGTGGCCTCGTAGACGGCGAAGATGTCGGTGCCGTCGACGCGGAGCGTCTCGATCCCGTAGCCAGCACCGCGGCTGGCAATGCCGTCCCCACGGTACTGCTGCGACGATGGGGTCGAGATGGCGAACCCGTTATTGCGGCATAGAAACAGGACCGGGCACTGCTGCGTCGCGGCCACGTTCAGGGCTCCGTGGAAGTCGCCCTCGCTGGCGGCGCCCTCGCCGAAGTAGCAGGCGGCGACCCGCGGTTCCGCTGATGGGTTCTCCAGAGCCTCCATCTTCAGCGCGTATGCGGCACCGGTCGCGTGGGGGATCTGGGTCCCAAGCGTGGATGCGACGGCATGCTTAGGGTGAGGGGGGTCATATCAGATCAGTCTTTGGTCTTGCGAACGACTCGGAAAGGCCACGAGAGCAACGGGGGAGGGGGAACTTACAACACCAACCTTCTTCCTCCCGCTGTAATGGACAGGCATGTTGCGTCCTTTCCCCGGGTCGTTGCAGTTCGAAGTCAACTGGCTCATAAAGTCCTTGAGCTCGAAACCGCGCTGCAGAAACACGCCGTGCTCCCTGTACTGGCATGTAATCACATCGTCAGCAGCTAGAGCTGCCGCTGATCCCACCATGACTGCTTCCTCGCCGGCAGACACCTGTCAAACGCTGGTTAGTTAGTCTCGTAAGTGATATTTGCCAGATAGGTCTGTGGAACAGTACCATGTAGAAACTTAGGCGTCCATGTCTCTGCGCGTCGAACATGATGCCGTCCATGATGTTGACTTTTGATGCAAGAATCACTGTCAGCTAGGAGCCATTATATTCCGGGCTTGCCGTCGTCGTCGTAGTACGGACCTGTGAGCATGTTGTGGTACCATTTGAGTATTTCCTCCGTCGGGATCTCAGCAGACAACCTGCTCTCGTCTTCAATCACGTTGTCGGAGTTCAAAATGCGGTACGTCGGGATTGGAGGCATCAGAGAAGGGACGATCCAGTCCATCTTGGTGGTGAGCGGACTGTTGATGGCACCAGGGAAGCGAGGACTGGAAGGCATAGATCGGTGGCTAGATTAGTCATTCAAACGCAAAGCTAGGCATGTGCTGGGGCCTTAGATAGGTACCTACCTGTCGCCGTTGCTGGACACACTGGACGTGGAAGCCGAGCGCCCGTGACTACATCGTCTCGATACACCATGACCATTACGGGAGACAAGAGCCACGAGAGTTGGGGATCGATTTCTCAAGCGCCACATTCTGATCATCTTGGGCGTTGGGAGAAGGTGGTCGCAACTGGGGAATTCGGCGGCACGGCAGGTAGCTGTCTTTCCTTTGTGTGTGTGCGAGTGTGTGTGTGCGCCCGGCGTGGATATGTGAGTTATAGAGTTTTGGGCGCCGCGGAGATCCACATAGCTGGGCGCCTGCCAGGCTAGTATCTGTCCATGTTCTGTGCTGCGGCAGCCGGTGTCATTGGCCGACATGAAAATAAAACAAAGAGCGGCTAGAATCGGGTATTGCGCAACTAGCAGGGCGCTTCGGGGACACTTCGTCCTTTAATACGCCGCCGCCGAGGTATGGCCTATTCCGGACCGTCACACCTCGGAAGGGAAATGGGTTCCTGCTTTTCCTACTACACGTGGATAAGTGGTGGCCCCCTGCCCTGGTAATATCTCCATGCCTCCTATCTGGGAGAATCGGTCAGTAAGCTTTCTTTCATCACTCACAGAACCTGAAACTATCGCCCACCTGCCCGTATCCGAACATGTTCAACAAATTGCAATGGGGGCTGAGGCTGACAGCCGGGGGGAATCTTGGCCGGATTCTAGGCACAAGATGTGCTGCGCCTCCGCTTCCAGCGAGCTTTCTCCGACAGCGATTCTTCCACGGAAGCAGGAGCCTTTGCGCCGTAAAACCGTACCTACTGGCAGATATCGGCGAGGGTGAGGAGACGCATTCCCCTTCCCAGTGGTGGTCCTCTCATGTCTAACCGTCGCAGGAATCACGGAATGCCAGATTATATCCTGGTCGGTCAAGCCTGGGGATCGCGTCCAGCAGTTTGATGCAATTTGTGAGGTTCAGTCCGACAAGGCATCGGTCGAGGTATTATCTCTCCGGCGTGGCACTATCGCCTGTTACTCATCTGATCTGACGCGTTGGTGCTAGATCACTTCGCGATATGAAGGAACCGTGACCAAACTTCACTACGAAGTTGACGATATGGCAGCCGTTGGATCCGTAAGTATGGGGCCTAATTCCGCCGGTGTGCCCTGAGGGAGTGTATATCTGACAACAGACAGCCGCTCCTCGATATCGAGGTCGACAACATGGACGACGGTGAAGATGTCTCGCGCGATACGGCCAGGCAGCAAGAAGATGCTTCCAGCTCAGCGCAACGTGTGACTACGACCACACCGGAGGCTTCGAGCCAGTCGAGCGGGGGGAATGACGCACCTCAGCATTCCGAAGCAGAAGACAAGCAATCGCCGGAGTCTATGTCGAGTGATCCTCTAACGGGCGCCTCGGGCTCCGGTCTCGTCACTCCGGCTGTCAGGCGCATACTCAAAGAGCACGGCCTCAATCCTTCTGACATCAGGGGGTCAGGCAAGGATGGCCGCATTCTCAAAGAAGACGTCCAGAAGCACGTCGCGTCAGTGGCGCCGCACTCTACGTCTCCGTCAAGCAGCATTCCCTTGGAGCAAGAAGACGGGTTGGAACAAGACCGCCCGGTACCGCTCTCGCCGATCCAAGCTCAAATGTTCCAGTCCATGACCCGCTCTCTATCAATCCCACACTTTCTCTACACGCACACGGTGGATTTGACTACTCTTGTGGGCCTCCTTGGGCGGTTCAAGAAGGATCCAAGCCTGTCGTCCAATATTCGAGCCGGGGATTCCACAGTGAAGCTAACAGTTCTACCGTTCGTGTTGAAGGCTCTGTCCCAAGCGGTCATGGCCTTCCCGGGACTCAATTCCGTACTCGACACGGACACGGATCCAGGCCGACCTCGACTTATCAACAAGGCGGCGCACAACTTTGGTGTGGCCGTTGATACAAGCCGGGGGCTTCTGGTACCAGTCGTCAAAAATGTCCAGAACCACTCCATCGCCTCCCTGGCGACGGAAATCTCGCGGGTCTCGGCTTTGGCCAAGGAAGGGAAGCTAAATCCGAACGACATGACGGGGGCCACCCTAGTAGTCAGCAACATTGGGAGCATAGGCGGCCACACCGTGGCGCCGGTCATTCTGGCGCCGATGACGGCAATCCTCGCTGTTGGGAAGATAGACCAGGTGCCTGCGTTCCGCACGGACGCAAGTGGACACGAGGAAATTGTCAAGAAGCACCAGGTCGTGCTGAGCTGGAGCGCCGACCACCGCGTTCTCGACGGAGCTACTGTGGCCAGATGTGCGCAACGCGTGGGATCCTGGCTTGAGGCCATTGATAGCTCGGGGCAGGTTCTCAAGTAGAGTAGTAGACTTAGATAGATAGTTCTATCACATTATTCTGCGGAATGCCCCGCCTTCACCTATAGATACTCTGGACCCTATACGAACCCCGATATCAATCACAGGTCTCGTCACGTGCCATACCATGCGTGAGTTTTCCTGCAGGACTGAATGTACCTTTTGTGTCGAGGCGAGCATTGAATTTTCATTCAACCCGACACATATTGTCTTCAACCATTGGTTATGGAGCGGGCCTCCTCCGGTTTATCCAACTGACAAGTTTTGGCTTCGATAACAATGGGAACAAGATTATATCGACTTGGCAGCCAAATACCTCTACTTACGGCCCATCCAGTGGTGCACACGTACAGGAGAGTAATCCGGGTTTCTAGGCGACGTCAAGCATGCGCCTGAGCCAATGTGTCCTAACGGCTTCGGAGATGGGGACGAAGTCGCCGCTGCCGCTTTGTGCTACTAGTACTCTCTGCACGTCTGCTTAGAAGAAGTGCCTTGGTTCGACCCCGCGCCTGCGAGTGACTTCGTACGATTCGGGCCGCCGGCGCCCGCCCTGCCCGGAATATGCAAAGTAGTAGTACAAGTCGAGATATGACTCATCCGTCCCTTTTAATCGCGGCTTCCGGGTAATGCATGGCGCGCCCGGATGCCAAGGCTATTACAATAAGGCCCGAGGTGAAGCTCCTTGGGCACACATCAGATAGGCAGGAGGAGGCAGCAATAATTGCCGCCAAGGTAAATTCTTCCAGTGGAGTTATTTATTTCACGATCCATCGGGGCATAATTAACTACAATACACAGTTCGCGCATGGCGAAATCAAGGTGACCAGCTACCAATCTATCCATCCTAGTTTGAGCTATCCGTACTGGTTATCTCTTTTTTTTTTCTTTGGTACAATGGACCACGCCGTGATGCCTCGAAAGCTCTGGGAGCATAGCGATCCCAAGGGCACTGAAATGTACAAGCTGCTGGAGACCATAAACACAACGCGCGGCACCCAACTCAAGGTGATAACACTCTCCCACCAATGACCTACCATGGCCGGGCTCGCGGACCACTGACTGTTCCTGGAATCCCCAAGTCTTTCCAAGACCTTTACGACTTCTCCGTCAGCCGGCGCTCGGAATTCTACGAAATCCTCTTCTCGTGGGCCAACATCATACACCGCGGGTCTTGCTCAGCCGTCGTCGACAAGGAAGCCCCGATCGACGCCGTCCCCCGCTGGTTCCCCGGAGTTTGCGTCAATTGGGCTGAGAACATCCTTTTCGCACGCGGCGCTCTCGATACCACGGACTACCAAGGCACGGTTGGGAAGGAGGACAACAAGATTGCCGTCACCGAGATACATGAGGGAAACACCCAAGGACGGCACTTGACCTGGGCCGAGTTACGCCATCATGCTGGCCGATTCGCGGCTGCCCTGAAGACGCGCGGTGTCAAGCAGGGCGACCGAATCGTATTGATTGGTGCGAACTCGATCCATACGCTGCTAATCTTCATAGCCACCACGTGGCTTGGGGCCATCTTTAGCTCTTCGTCCACTGAGATGGGCGTGAAGGGCATTTTGCAAAGGGCTGTGCAGGTTGACCCTAAAGTGAGTCTTCCAGTGCTCAGCGAGGGCAAAACCCCCCTCCAAGCTAACGACCGTCTAGTTCGTCTTCTTCGATGATGCAGCAGTATATAATGGCAAGACCATCGACCTCCGACCCAAGATGGTCAAGGTCCTAGAGGGGGTGCGGGCATGCACCAGCTTCTCCGGACTTGTCTCCGTGCCCCGGTTTGTCCAGCCCTACGATGTTGAGGCGCTACAGCATGTCGAGCCGTTGGCTTCGTTCCTGGCTTCCGCCGCGGCTACCCCCTCTCCACCATTCAGTCACATTCCTTTCCATGACCCATTTCTTATCTGCTACTCCTCGGGCACTACTGGGGCCCCCAAGGCCATCGTCCACACCGTTGGCGGGGCGCTCCTGAACCTCGCCAAAGAAGGACGTCTGCATGAGTCCACGTCGGCCAGCTCCGTCACCCTGCAGTACACCACGACCGGCTGGATCATGTACCTCCTCAGTACGGCCGCGCTGCTCACGGGGGCGCGCGTCGTCCTGTACGACGGATCGCCTTTTGCGCCGGACCCGATGATACTGATCAAGATAATGGAAGAGCAGCGCGTCACCAAATTAGGCACGAGCCCTCGGTGGATGTTGGAGGTCGCGCGGAGAGGCATCAGGCCGCGGCAAGCGGCCGATCTGAGTGCCCTCCGCGTCGTCACTAGTACGGGAATGGTTCTCCCGGACCGGCTGTTTGAATGGTTCTACGACGTTGGCTTCCCGCCGTCCGTGCACCTAGTGAACATGTCTGGCGGAACGGATATTGTGAGTTTACCGTTCCATTCCCTCCCCTCCTCCCCTCCTGTAGCGCCCCAGGCGTCCCTCTCATCGCCGTCGTCGTCGTGAGTTCAGTCAATTATTATCAACTAACCAACTCGCGGCGCGTCACCAGGCTGGCTGCTTTGGGACGGGAAATCCCCTTACGTGTGTCTACGTGGGCGGCACCCAGGGTCCATCCCTCGGAGTTCCGGTCTCCATCTACGACGGCGCCCAGAGCCCCGGGCGCCGAGGCAATCCTGTGCCACCCGGCACCGCGGGCGAGCTCGTCGCGACGGCCGCTTTCCCGAACATGCCCTGCTTCTTCTGGGGGGATGCCTCGCCCCACGGTGGCGGTGCTGCTGCCCCTTCCGCTGCTCCCCCCGGCTCGAAATACCACTCGTCGTACTTTGAGCGCTTCGACCACGTCTGGAGCCAGGGAGACTTCTGCTTCGTGCACCCCAGGACGGGCGGGATCCATTTCCTCGGCCGCGCGGACGGCGTGCTCAACCCGGGAGGCATACGGTTCGGAAGCTCGGAAATATACGCGGTGGTGGAGAGGAACTTCTCCCACGTGGTCGCGGACAGCATCTGCGTCGGGCAGAGGCGACCCGACCGCGATGCAGACGAGCGGGTCATGCTCTTCCTGCTCATGAGGAAGGGCCAGAGGCTCACCCGAGCGCTCGTCGGGGACGTGAAGGGCGCGATTGGCAGGGAGCTGACCAAGCGACACGTACCCACGTACGTCTTTGAGACGCCCGAAATCCCCGTAAGTTTCCGAGAGCCAGCTCCTCCTCGCCGTCGCAGGCACCAGCCACTGGACGGCGCGCACTGACCAATTTTAGATGACGGTGAACCTCAAGAAGGTGGAGCTGCCGGTCAAGCAAATCGTTTCGGGCCTCGTCGTCAAGCCCAGCGGGACGCTGCTAAACCCCCAAAGCCTCGATTTTTACTACAAGTTCGCTGACGTGGAGAAGCTCGTTACGGATCGAGAGAAGCTGTAGTAATAGCGAAAGAGCTATGTGGATTCGCAATGGCTGGTTAACTAGGGGGAGCAAGGGGAGCAAGCGCCCGAAAATGCCAGATTAGTAAATGAGATACAAATAGAAGAAGCCCGCCGAACGGACCTCAAAAAATAAGCACGCATAACTAGGTGCATTAAACATTCGTGATTTCGAGAGACCCGGGAGCTTGAAGGCGCCGCCCTCCGACAGCGGCTACATTAGTAACTTGAACTATGCAGGTCCGGCAGCGGAGGAAACCAAGCCCGCCCCCCGACGAGAGCCGAGCCAGGTTTGAGTATCAAATAAGTATTCCGGGATGGATAACCGGGTTACTTCAGCGAAACCTTCTGCGTCCTACCGCATCCATTTAGATCTATATGTTTATTCTTTTTTTCTTCTTTCTAATCTCTTGCCCTCTGGTTTGTCCTCTAGTTCGTCCTTGACCATTGAGAGCGAGATGGATGACGACCTGTCCAGCCTACAGCAGCTTCTAGGTGATCTGCGGCTCGCTATCTAACTACAAGGAAAGGAGTATGATATCTTGATATATATCGCTAGTCTGGAGCCCCCCCCCCACCCTCTCCGTTCTTGAGCACAGGAATTTTATCTTTAAACTTTCTCTGCCAGTTTAGCTGCTATGGGAGCCGTATCCTGCGAGCGGAGTGCAGAGGATGCTAATGTCAGAATTCCCTCTCGATGAAAGCGCATGAATTGCAGGCCGGGGGAAATTGAGTACGTTAAAAGCAAACCAAGGCAAGGGCAAAGGCACAACTGACCGCAAAGACTTGCATGAACCCAAGGCGAGGGCTTCCCGGCTCGGCATCGTCTTGATCGGAGGCGACGACGGCGATGTGGCAGGCGAATTGAGAGTCCAGGGACGAGCCGTTCTTGAGGCCCATCGCGACGGTCCCTAGGATGACGAGCTCGCTGCCGCTGTCGTCTCCCGCGAACACGCGAAGAACGCGGTGCTTCCTCGAGCTCACCGCGCGCCACGCGTTGTCTCGACTTTTCGAAATTTCTGCTCGCCGTTGTTAAGATGGGGCACACACACACACAGAGAGAGATAGAGAGAGAAGGGGGGGGGGAGCATGTGTGTCTGTGTGTGTGTGATGTATCGGATAAAGAACAACCTATGGGGGGCTTGGAATCCAAGCTTTGGATGACGCATACCTGAAGATCCCTTGAAAGTACCCGTGGGCGTTATCAGGGTGGCATTTCTTGAGAACACCCGTGCCGCCATTTGCGCGCCGGCGTCGGATTCCTGGCAGTCCGCAAGCTCGTAAAACCTGACGATGATATCTTGAACGGCCTGCTGGACTGCGTTGGCAGGCCAGACGGCCTCTTTGGTCACGTAGCTCATCTAGGATCTGGGGATGGTGATGGGGGAAGAAGGGCACACGAAGTCTCTGGGGGGGGCGTGGTGGACGACTAGTTGACTTGGGCTGCAAGCACGTAGTTGGAGGCTCGAGATGGTGGCGAGATAACGACAGGCCCAGCGCTAGCTGGGAAGAAGGGAAGAACTAACTTACCTGGAGCCTGAGTAAATCATGAGTAACGACGTACTGGAGTTTAGAGCTGGCTCGGGCTTAGATCCGGGCTCGGCTTCGGCGTCCGGCCAACAAGCATCCGAATACAACGGCGGGAATATAGGACCGAATCTACCCCCTCTCGCTTCTAGTCTATCGTGCTCTATTATATCTAGGCAGACATCACGTATCTCTGTCTAGTAGTAGGTTTGGTCTGAGGCAGGCAAGTGCTACCCCTACTAGCGTATTCATTCCGCCTTTTTCTGCCTTTTCCCCCTCGTCCCTAAAGACCATACCAATCAGCCACCCAGCCATGTCGCCCAACGCCGTTCCGGACTTTGACGCCCCCAGCACCAAGGTGCTTAGGCCTGCAACGCTGGCGCACGTGGTCCTCCGCACGGCAAACCTCAAAAGAATGACGGAATTCTACGTCGATTTCCTGGGGGGGAGCGTCACGCACAGCAACGACGTCCTCTCGTTCATCACGTTCGACGAGGAACACCACCGAATAGCACTTATAGAGGTTCCCGGCACGGCGCCCAAGAGCCAGCAGAGCTGTGGGCTCGAGCACATCGCGTTCGCCTTCTCTAGCCTGGCGGACCTCCTGCTGGCGTACCGGCACCGCAAGATGCTTCCGACCCGCGCCATCCTCCCCGTATGGTGCGTGAACCACGGACCCACCACCAGCATCTACTACAAGGACCCGGACGGGAACATGCTCGAGACGCAGGTCGACAACTTCGACACGGTGGAGGAGGCGACCGCCTTCATGAAGACCAGTTATTTCGCCGAGAACCCGATCGGCACCGACTTCGACGCGGAGGAGCTGGTCGCCGCCCTCAAGAGGGGCGAGGATGAGCGCCTCCTGAAGAAACGGCGGGAGATTGGGCCGCGGGACATGCCGGATCTTGCTAGCATGTAACCATTAGACATTGCAGATAGTAGCAGCAGGGCGGTATCTCTAGCTTTAGCTCCCCCCTTCCCCCCTCCTCCCTTTCTTTTTCGTCCTTGATCAAAGGAGCCTAAGGCAGGTGTGTTTCGTGCTTTGTTCTTGATGAAATAGTCCGTATCATAGTTAGTACTCCTGTTCACAAAAAAAATAAAATAAACAAAAGTGATGGGGGGGGGGGGGGGGGGGGGGGGGGGGGGGGGGGGGGGGGGGGGGGGGGGGGGGGGGGGGGGGGGGGGGGGGG
>JAKWBI020000273.1:0-60165 GCA_022664585.2 Zalerion maritima
CCCCCCCCCCCCCCCCCCCCCCCCCCCCCCCCCCCCCCCCCCCCCCCCCCCCCCCCCCCCCCCCCCCCCCCCAAGAGCAAAAGGCAAGGCGAGGCAGAGCAGAGCAAAAGTTGTAAAAGATTAGTGGTGGGAGACGAGAGGGAAAGATAAAGAAGAGTCGGGAAAGAAACGCCTAGGAAGTTGGGTGCCGAGAGAGTAGGAGTAGCGGTTGGCACTGCACCTTAATAATTAGGTGAGTGCCTGCAAAGTACTAGGGTAGCAGCTGCGATGCGATCGGGAAATCCGCACTGCAGAATACCAAGCAATGAAGCAGCGACGAACCACTCGATGCGACTGGTGGTCGAAGGGCGGAACCTGATGCAGTAGGTGTAATTGGGGGGAGAGGGGGGGGGGGCCTTGACCAAAGAGGGAGGTCAACTTTCTGGGACCCAAATGCACAGTAATATTGAGTCTGGTCTACTGCAGTCCTTCACAAGCTGCAGGAGATCTTTGTGCCTTCAAATGTATAATGTTGTCACCCAAGACAATGTTATGAGAGAGGGGATGACACCGACTTTCTCTACTGTGTAGATCGATCTCGTCCGATATATATCTCTGTGTACTGTCGTCCACATGCGCAGCGATGAAAAAAAAAAGGTTGAAAACTTTGATCCTTTCTTTCTCTTCGTTGCCCCGCTTTAGTGATGCAATACAAGAAAAAGCCAAGTCGAACGGCCGCCTAGAAAATGACCAAAATTGCGCAAGCGGGGGATCGCCGTAGGGCTGATGATGGAATTTCGAATCGCGCCCGATCGTGTTTGATTGATGAGGCGGGCCTGATGGGGTCGACGAGGGTGGTTGATGGCTGAAAGACTAGAACAGCTACCCTCTCTCGGACAGGAATAAGCAGGCAGGACAGAGTACTCGTTTTGGTGTTTCGACTTGGTTGACCAAGTTTGCAATAGTAAATCGTGGTAGGGAGATCGGATTGGAGGGGATATTTGAATGCTTCGAAGCCAGGGCAAGAGGTACGGTATGTCCTCGTCGTCGTCAATATGTAGGTAGATGGAGGTTGGCCACGAAGCAGGTGGCGTTGGCACTAGTGTTGGCGGTGGGAGCCGGAACCAAGACGCAAGAGTAAACGTTGTTCTTAGGGTCGAGAACCATACGACTGTGATATCTCCTGAGCACGAGCACACGGCCTATTGCCACAAAGTAATAAAACATACATGAAAAGTTTACCGCCGTTCTGCCCACTCCCCGCCTGTCGGCCGGGCAAGTAGCTTTGATACATGCACTTCAAATATTCTATTTTTGCCAGGACACGCTGCTCCTGTCTAACCATCGGCTCCTACCCACCTCCTCCTAAGTCGGGGCGCACCTTGTGGGGAGAAAACCCCACAGGTCCAACACCTGATTCCCTGGGATGACAATATGGATGGGCGCGTTGTGTTCTTTGTTCAACATGTCGCTCCGACCTATCCGGGTTCTCAGACTGTGCATGTACAGTCTAAGGACATGCAGGGTTCAAACATGTAATATTAACTGCTCGTGCTCGTCTGGGCCGGAGGGTTGACCGCTTTCCAATCCCGGAGAAGGCCCAATCAACATCGACACCCGGGGTGCTGCTTTGTTGTTGTTCGTGAGACCGGCCTCCGTATGAAGTTGGATGCCTGTGCGCAAACAGATGCCCCTTCATGTACGTTTGGCAGGCAAGCAGGCTTCTACTTCCCACAGTGAAAAGGACTGTATGATGAGAGGCACATCCCGAACTACAGTAGGTACTATGTGCATATGCATAGATGCATGTGACGACTGCTGGGAGAAGATTCGAGAAACGATATAATGATGCATATATCAAAAGGCCATCTGCATCAGCTGCATTCCCATAGCCTGTGGGCATGTCGTCTATTGCCTGTCAATAGTATGTAGTTGCGGAGGCGTAGAAAGTTATCCGCCTGATGCTCATGAAAAGATGTCGTTGCCGGCAGTTTCGCTCATGCAAGCAAGACCCGACTCTGTTGCCATGGCGTACTATGTACATAAACACCTATGTAGGGCCGCTCGCCGCGACCCACAACTGGCCGGCGATCAGATAGCAGATCGAAGATTTCACACTGTAATTCTCCCAATTGCGATCGGTCAGGGAAGCCGGTCCACTGAAAGAGCCAGGACGTGCTGTACTTGCCAGAGTATTCCCCGCAGCTGAGATTTCCATGTAAGAAAGATGCCCGCAAAGTGGCCCAGTTTTCATGCCAAATCGAGAAAAACATTCCGGCAAACCCATGCTTCGTTCGGCGCTTTTTCGGCAAGGATGGCACCAGCTGCTTGGGATTGGGGTTGTTGTTGTTATTGTTGTTGTTGTTGTTGTCCCTGCCGTCTCAAAGCTCTTTGCCCTCTGTGGCCAGAAGCACCGGGCAACGTTGAACATCTCAGCGACTGCTAATCAAAACAAACATTCACCATCCACGCATGTCCCAGGTATCTGGTCCGCTCTGATGAAGAGGCTGTCCCTGATTTTGCGAAACTTCCTTGGCTTTTTAAAAAGCAACTGCTTCCACCCCCACCAAACTCGAGCGGCTGCAACCTGCAGGCTAGTTTTTGCACCTCGGCCAAAAGCTGAGATGTCGTGCAGATAGTACTGCTGCAAACCATACTGGCGCCCATCTACATACATAATCACTGCATGAACCGCTGGTTTTCATCATTTTTCTATCTGCAGCTCTTGTATGCGGGGGCCAGATTTCTTGTCATTCGGTGCCGCCTATTACGCTTCAATCCGGAGATGTGTGGTGGGCGTGCCTGTTGATGTTGTCCAGTCGCCTGTCGCCAGTCCGAATTTTCCAATGTTCCGATCATTACAGTACTGTGTAAATATCCGCCTGCATACTAGTGGTGTGGTGTTTCGAGCTCTGAGTGGGTGGGTGTGCCCAGAACAGCCGCAGCAGTCCATCCACTAAATGGTACTGGTCACGACGCAGGGCTTTCTTGGCTTTCCGCAGCTGAGTGGTGCCGTGACAGAGCAGGAAGCTCGCTTGCATTGTCATGAAAATGGAAATGGACGCGGAGCTGTCGTGCTCGTCATGACCATCCAATGTCGCACTTGCGTCGACGAAATGTTTATAAGAATACATAAGAGATGGCTCCCCCTTGGTCTCGTGGTCACACGAAGAAAATGGTCCTCGACTTTTTCGTCCAAACATTCACCGAAAATCCACAAGCTCATGTTTTGCACACCAGAAGTCGCCCTATGTGGCAGAAATTTTCGAGTGTTTGCTCTTGATATCTCGCTGTGGTCATGCCTGAGGGGAAAATTGAAAATGAGTCATGCGAAGCACCGTGACGTGAGCTTCACACGGTTGTTGGGGTCCCGCCAAAGCCGAATCGCGAGTAAAAGACGCCTAGTCCCACCGTTTGGACCCCACATATAGCAAGAGCTTGTAACGGCTCTGTCATTAAGACCCTAAGAATGAGAAGGCTACTCAAGGTGCTGAAGATAATTGGGTTTCCCGTCCAGGTTCGCGGGACAAGCGAGGGCCCAGTTGACTTGCGAGCCTCTCTAGCGCGGAGGATGAATACGCCAATGACTGACAATAAGAAGCAGGAGTATTCAGCCATGCCTTAATCCATTAGTATTATTAGTGTTAATCAAGCATTCTTTGGCAATTCAAAACATACCAATGAAAGTGATGAGGCCATTGAAGTTGCCAACTAAGGCATACAGTGCCGATAGAACTCCGTTGAGCAGATGGGCGAACCTCGAGTTTGCATGGTTAGCAAATTATTCAGCAAGGCGAATCAAGGCAAGTCTCACAGTGGAACCGATTTGTGCCATCTAAGCTTCCGGGTTGCCTCCGAGGCTCTGATGAAGGGCCACCTGAGGGTTTTGGGTAACATCCACAAGGTTTCGTTGATATAATCAACCTCATCCCTTGGTGTTGCACAATGGAAGTTTGCGATGATCTTTGGAAAATAGGCCCTGTGGCTGGCCTTGACGCATATCTTGGCGGTTGCGAAAATGTTCGAGTTCAAGGCGCCCATTGCCGAAATGGAAATAATGACGGAGAGTAGGATGCCTCCCCATCCTCCAAAGGTTCTTCGAGCGAATTCCTACCATCATATGAGTAAGTGTGAGTCCTCTACTCGATATACTCGACGGAACACTGTAGAGTGTCTACTTACCGCTGCTGGCGCTGCACTTGTCCGTATCACATCTATGGGAATGACTACGTAGAGGGCTGCGTTGAAGAGAACAAACCCAATAATGACTGTGACCATAGAGAAGTTCATCACTACTGGAAGATCTCTTGCTGGATTCTTCATGTCGCCTAGCACAAAACCGATCTGGAGGGTCGTTAGAATGTCAGCCGAGATTTTTGTCCATGGCGAAGTACAATCTTGGCTTACAGTTTCCCACCCGCCATAACAATACGTGGCTCCAAACACAGCCGTGGCAAAGTTTCCTACGGCAGTCCAGATCCCAGCCATCCCGTCCTGTTCTACGGAACCTTCAATAGGGACAGAGCCGAACCATCCGCCATCGCTGGCCGGAGCACCTTCTCCGTTCCCCCATAGCAGGGTCAGAAGGCCAACGACAATGATGGAGCCCAGTGCACCCAGCTTCAACACCAGGAACACGTTAGCTGCCGTTGCCCCTGCAGTGGCACCCATACAGTTGATGCCGGTAATTATTCCAACACAAATAAGGGACATCAACTTCAGAGCCCAGGTCGGCCAGTCCCCCCCAAACGCGCGGCTGATGTATCCGGCAAAGATTGTGGCGATAATTGAATTTGTTGCGGGCTTAGCGATAGCTACCCAGACCCAGGTAAATAGGAAGCCGGCGACATCACCGTAAGCAGCACGGAGATACTCTTGGATTCCTCCGTTGCTGGGCACGCGGAGGCCCAGCTCGATGAAAGATGCGGCTCCGGTCCAAACCATTAGACCACCGAGAAACCAGACAGCCAGACCGGCACCCGGCGAGGGAACAAACTGTGACACCTGGGCGGGCGTGGCGAATATGCCGCTCCCAATCTGAAGAGATATCACAAGAGCGATCCCATTGAGGCGGGTGAGTGTACCCTGCGTTGGTGGTTGTGTGCCCGGCTGATTCGCGGACTGGTCAAGGGGTTGCAATTGATGACCGTCCTCCTCGAATGAAGACCAATCCCTGGATAGCGATGAGACTGAATCATCGTCTGGAAGCTCTTCACCTTCCTCGTAGGATGCCAAAGGCCTCGATTCCTCGGATTCGGCCTCGAGCCTGGGGTTTGGTGCCATTTCTCCTTTTATGCGACTCCGAACGTGGATGTTTAGGCTCCGCAGGCGTTGGTGGCAGGGATATCGGCGATGCAACTGCCGCAGACCCGGTAGTTGGAAGTCGAGGAGGCCGGCCTGGGTGCAATGGGGAAGATGGGGCGTTAGGCGAGAGTTGAATTTTCACCTTTTACATTTTGAATCCTTTGCGTGCGATGTGTGTCTTGAAGAATCTTGGATGTGGAATTGAAAGAATGAAAAAGAGGAGGAAAAATGGACATGTTGGCTCTGGGCTCCGGGCTCAATTGGAAGCTGAGGTAATCAGCTTTTGACATAAAAGACCCACATGGTGGTTGATGTGGGTTGCCCCACACCACTGGTCAGAAACCATCCCAATCCTACTATGTAGGATTGATATAAAATGTAAAAGAGCCATAATGAGATGTTGTCCTTTCAAAGAAGTTGCTTTTTGTGTTCCATCAAATCTTTTCTGTTACATCACATCTTCAGTAGGACCAACAAGGGGAGCTTGCAACCTACAAAGCCATTGCCGAGTCAGCACTATTCACGTGAGAGCCTCTCTCTTGACAACCTGTTGTCCCACTTGGCAGGCCGCAGAGAGTGGTGATTAAGTTACTTTGTCAGAGATGCTTTTGTAACTGAAGGGGAATCCTTTTGGGTTCTTTCCAGATTTCGCGTTTGACAGTTTTTGGTTTCGAAAAGTGCATTCTTTGGAATTGGCCAGTAGTGCTTCTTCCAGTGCTGCTCCCAGTCCTGCTTGGCGAATACCAGACCAGCTTTGCTACGCAAATTGGGCGAGATGTTCAGACAGTTGAGATTTCCATTTCAGCATTGTCATTATTGCGAGTAGTCACTATGCTAAATTTGATATATCTGGCCATTCATGGAGTCTCGGGCCATTTCTTGCCATCTATCTGCCTCTATCCACATAGGTACTTGCTTCCTTACGCTGGAGCTGAAAAGAACAGCGGCATCACGGTGGTCCCAGAATTCAGGGTTTTCCTGAGGGCACCAATTCCATTCAGCCACATTATTAAAAAGCTTTAAAGCTTTCATACATAGATGGGCAAACCCCTACAAGCTCGCTCCCCAGCCCCGGTGTCGTCTCCTCGACTGCTGCTCGATAGCTCTCCACACTTGGCAAAGCCTCCGGAGTTATTCTCTTCTGCTTATGCTGCTCAAAGGGTGCGTCTTTTTCAAAATAGTCAGAGAAAAGGCTTCAGCGAAGAACCTAAAGTATTCGGCCCGAGACTCCGCCCACTACCTAGTTACGCCCTATGGAGGATTCTTTCTTAAAAATCGGTAATACGGTACGAAGAAAGTAGACTGTGGAATATTTAGATCATGGACCATCAATATTCATACCGAGGGATTATGGCAAGCCGTGTCTTCCAAAATCGTCGACCTTAGGGTGGGAGGAGAAGAGAACTTGACGATGGAAACACCAAAGACCCCAGGGGAAACGACTTCCGTAGTCGTAAGCGATACTACGGTACCAGATCCTAGCTCCCAATAGGGTAGCAAAGACGACCCTTCTTGCCTATACCAATTGCTGAGTGACTTTGACTGGTCCTCCTGCGATGATTCGGCCCGGATTTCGATAACTATGAGGACGAAAGGTAACCCGTCTGCCAAGAAAATGGAATCGAAATAGTCGCGAAGCTAGTAGCGGGACGATATTTTGATGGCAGAAAGCATAAATTGTTTGAACGCCGATTGAAGGAGAATTCTGATGTTGGGCAAGAAACGCAGCTATTATGAGAAGACAAAGACGTATGGAGCTTGAATCTGAGATGGAGTCTACTGTATAGGCCGAAAAGTAGAAAGAGCTATAGGAAATATGATCTAAACCACCAGGATAGCTGCTAGCATATCATTTTCTAACCCTAGATGCCACACGTGAAGGATTGAGGAGCCATTCGGTTACTGGCAGGGCTTCTCGACATGTCTCGCACCTCCATAAGTCGAGCATGGAAGTTTCTTGGGTTGGAGGCTGAAGTGCCTTTGGGGGATCCATACTTTCGTTTGGTTAGTTTCAATCAAGGTATGATGGGTACTGGGACGTTGGGGCTCACTCGTGGGTTGTAGCCAATATTTTTAGTGTTGCGCTCAAGGAGTTCGGTGGCGATGAAGATGCATGCGCCGGTTCGAGTCTGAGGATACATTTGTTAGTGATATGCAACCATTGATGACTTGATAAGAAGACAATGTACTCAGTGGCGTCTCTCTCAGAAGATATCTGAGGCTTGGTAGGTGGAATGGTATTGCTTGGCACGGCGGATATTTTTGAAGCTGACTCGACACCGCTCATGTCGTTCACCGAGATGATACAAAGGGATTTCAACGGAAATATTTTCGAGCAAGAATGATGGCTTCAATTGAGGATGAATTAAATGTTTTCCTGGATAGGCGACACTGTGCGTTTCCAACACTTCTTATACCTCGCTTGATCTGCGGACATTGCTCCGTATCTCTGCGAGGCCATTGCGCCCCTCGTCATTGCACCCCATCTTGGGATAACATTATAGTCTTGTTGTTGAATGTGCCCGACGACTCGTTTCAAAGATTGTTCTTTTGCAATGGGATCCCGTCATGCATAGGCCAACAGGTCATCGATATTGCTCACAGAGCGGTGATGCTGGTGAGAATGCGATATACAAGGCAAGTTCACCCCTTAGGTGTGGGGCTATGAATTGTCCTTTTGACAACAGAGCAGGCACGACAGTCCGCCTCACCTTTCCAGTGGCGCCGAAGAATGGCTTTTTACCGCAACCCAATTAGGAGCCTTGAAATTGGCATGACAGCTCCCAAGCTGAACGGTCCTTTGCCAGCCAATGAGAAGGAAGACCTGGGAAGTAGATGTGCGGCGTGCACCACTCACCCCCTGTACGGCTGCCACTTTTCCGCACATACATACAACAAACAAAAACCTGCTTCCCCAGACTGGGCAACTGCTAAACGTTATGAGTTGGAAGATGTGATTGCCTCTGATAATCAGCCCGAATTGTTGCTACTCTCCCTCCAGCAGCATTTCCTTCCTTGGGAATTAGTTATTCAGCAGAGCCATTGATTCTCTTCCGACTTCAACACCACACCGACAAGCTCATCTCGTTCTCTATCTTTCTGTTTGACCATTGCATATTTTCCATCATATGCCTAAATCTTCAAGGGCCTCGCGATCCCCGCATGAAACCAAACAGGCTACCTGCATTTCCCGCAGAAACGAAATGCTCGGCGCCCAACGTCGAAGGCGATGAAAACATACAAACTGGGAGCCATGCCAAGCGTGGATCGTCGGTCTTCAAGTCAACAAAGGGCTAACCGCCTACCAAGTGGTTGACGACCTGAGGAAATGAGGTGGATTAGAAGTCACGCAAGTGCTCCCCGTGGCGGAAGCCCAGTGCCCTCGGATTTGAAGCTTGAATAGCCAACACGGCAGATAGGGAGAGGCAAATGAAACCTAGAATTCGTTCCTGGAGAGCAAGGAAGAACACACCACTGAGTACTACGAAACCATTGTTCACCGACAATGCCGGAAAACCTGGACTGGTGTTTAAGATTTGCGATAAACTTGTGATCCAGAATGGAATTCAACGATTCATGACCAGGAACAACCTGTCAAATGACAAAGTCATACTAATCAGTCCTAAACCACCCAGTAAGTCAGAGTCAACAGGAATGTAGTTTGGTACCAGTATTCTAGGCTGCCTTCGTACTGACCACACTGGCCTTAGTACGGCCATCATTTAGAGGTCGCCGTTCGGAAACCGTCTGGAATCCCTGCACTGGAAGAGACCCTACTGATTGAAGAACTGGTCGGCGTCAAAGGGGAGACTGGCTACCCAAAATCCCGAAACGTTCGATATGGTGGATGGTCTTGGAATGTCGATATGCCACAAGAGTTATCACAGCTCCTCCTGGCAGTAAGTTGGTGATATTAGTGCACATAGTAGTGTACCTCGAGATAGTTCTGGCGTATGGTCATATTTACGTTGGTTCCCAAGCTGGTCTCAAAAGAGCCCTGGATGGGCTGGGGATCCCATCCACGGTGCCGGATAGGAGGTACCTTTGGTGCTTCTACCAACTATCAACTCTGTGTCTTGAACCTACAAACCATGCCATATCCACGAACAAATGGATACCGGCCTTGGGTCCATATACTGCTGCCATTTTATAATCGAATCTAAGGCATGCACCCACCACAACGAAGGAAAACTAGAAAAAGCCGAGATCTTTCAACGAGCTAGAGGTAGTTTAAATGACAATCACTGTGCTCGGCTCTTGTCACAAGGAAAATGGAAGCATTGCATACTTCCCGGGAGTAATATACTACATGACGGGGTCCCTGGACATGGCCAAATCATGGTTCGAGAAGGGGAGGAATATGCGTCTACTCACCAAATGTGTGGAAGCCCTTGGTGTTTTGTCTACGAAGGCAAATCTCACCGAGATTTATGCTGAGCGGGGCAACCTCGCAGAGGCAAGAACACCGGGAGGAGAGAGTTGAATTGGCGCCGGAGGATCGTGGGGGCCGACGACCCCCTGGCCCTGACGGCGATGTGCCTAGACGTCCAATTGGCTGCACTGCCGCGGAGGGATTGCCGTCCGCCTTCGAGTCTTGTGTCTTGACCGGGATAAATAAAGTCAAGATTACAGTAATATCGGACCGCCACGTATGGGCTCCTACATGGCTTGGCTCGGGGACATTGGGAGGCTGACAGGCGATCGGCAAAGCGAGCATTCGGGAAGTCGCATCCTGGGCTAGCGACAAACAGAGCAGATAGTATATGCACGTTCTAGGCACGAGAATTAAATCCCGTCATCAACACATGCACTTACTCGTCGTCAGGCTCCCCATTTGATCTGGCAGCCCTGAATAATTTCGCATCCCCGGCTCCCTTTTGCCTGCCTCCCCATTTCCGTCTCATTTTTCAGAGAAGATTGTTTCCTCATTTCATTCCCCCCCCCCCCCGTGTACCGCACGCCTGTATGTATGTGGTTGCAAGTTGGGCGTCAAGCCCATGTAGTCCTTAATATCGGGAGACGAAGACACATGCGATACCGCCGAAGGAGTGCAGGAAGAAATGCGCCAACGGCCCTTGTCTGCACGAGAGAGGCAACTCATCATCATGGATATTGCCGCAGCCCGCTTGCGCCGCATTGTTCTTCTTCCCCTTGCTCATGCCGTGTTACGCTCGTTCTATTTACTATGTTTATCGTCATCCATCCCCGGGTACGAAGTGGCTGGAGAATCATACTGACTTGGCTGTCTGGTCCTCCAATGCCACATGCATATCCAGACCCCCGCCTCCACGAGGGAGGATCAACGACCGCACGCACGGAATGAAAGACAGAGCTGAAAAAATAGCCCACCCGAGAGACACCCAGTCTAGTGATGTCGTCCAACACCAGGCTCCCTGATTTGTCGACCGCGGGGCCCGGCCCTAGAAACCGGAACAGCTGTTGGCCTATGTAGTTAATGTGGCGTTGGCCCTCTGATCTCGCCAGCCTATTGGGTGTGGCCACCTCTACCAACTTTTCGGTAGGAAGTGAGACATTCTTGTTAGTGCTATTGCTCTCGACGGTCAGGTAGAGCGAGGTATCCCCATAGCCCCCCAACAACACTTCCCTTTTGAGGCTCGCTTTTCTCCTCGTCAGCAAGCCCGAATAGAGACTCCATTTTTGCACAACGGAAGACATACCGGCTGACGGGGAGAGGTTCAGACATAAGATAAGATACCTGGGGAAGAAACAGCAGGCGAGGCCAGCCAAGTACCGATACAAGCAGGTATACATGCATGCATCTTGACAAGACTATCAGCTCCCTCTCGGCATTCCGTCTCCCTTCGCTGTAGCTGTACCACCTCCGCTTCTAGACTTCCGATGCAGGCTGAGGCTGTTCTTGGCCCATTTATGTGGGTTATGGCCAAGTAGGACGAATCTTACCCAGCCGTATAATACCTGCGTACCGTGCCGCGCTTCTCCCCCCTTCTACCCTTCCCATAGGGTTGCTTTTTCGCCCTACCTTTTCTTCTGACCTCTTGCTTGGGATGGGCTTGCTTTGCTTTTGCGGCTCACCACCAACGCTACCTAGTCGCCCACCAATCGATCGGTTACTGTGTGCCTCGAATCCTCGGAGACACAGCACTTCAGGATCTGACACCCCAGTTCGTACGTCGCGCAATGCTTACAGTCAGCAGCCATCCCGCCAGTTTTGAGTAGTCCTGGTATATCCTACCATCCCCCAAAACCCCGAGATTTCTTGGCTTGAGCTTTCTCGGAGATTCACTGCTTGCTTCGCGTATCCGGGGTAGTCTTCGAAATTGAAGAGGGCAAAATGGCGTGTGAATCGAAAATCTCGGCTTGGTCCACCCGGCTGTGGCTCGCTGTCACTATCGTACTAGCGAGTCTCGTCCAGCTCACCACTCAGAGGGACCCAATTAAGGATTTCTGTCGACGATTCGGGCACCAGACAGCAGTTGTGGATGACAAGTTGTATATCGACGGTGGATTGATAAACTGGAACCCGCTCAAGCAGGATAGGACGAATTATACGAGTGAGTCGAACGGCCAACTCTAACACGTATACCTTCTCCTCCTCTCCACCATCCTATCTTCGTATTCAGTCCATACTCCATTTTTCCGAATACCTACTAATCCATACCCACTGTCGCTTCTTCTTTTTCGCTTATGTCGCAGACTCGTGGCTACTATACCAAGACCTCAACGTCGTTCCAGAGGGCATGCCCCAGATCTACGCGAACCTATCCAAGAACGCATCCATCCCCTCCGTGCACGGCGGGACTCTCTGGGCCGACGAGCTGAACGGACGACTCTATCTCTTCGGAGGTGAATACGAGGACGGACAGCCCCCTGCGACTTACAACCTGTATTCGTACGATACTTGGTATAATGAGTGGCACAGCTTTGGTCAGCCGGATATCACGGGATTGTACAGTGTCAGCTATGGTGCCGGTGTGTCGGTGAGCGAACGGGGTGAAGGGTGAGCAACCTTTTTCTCCTAAACCAATTCAACCCTGCAGTTATACTTGGAAGAAGCTGTGGGGGAACGAAGGGAGTGACGGAGTGCTTGTCTGTCCCGCCACGGCAAACGGGTAGATAAATGACACGGCGGTGTTGATGTTGCGAAATGTGAGGGAGAAGGAAGCAAAATTTGGAATCGCAAGCCGGAAGGGCTGGAATTTGCGCTGGCTCGTTGACGGACGGGTGGCTCAATCTTATTGTCTTGTGGGTCGAGAGGCTTGGTTCATGGCCAACTAACACAGTTGCATCGGCGCAGGTACTATTATGGCGGCTATATCTCGAACGCGACGACAGCCGGCTGGGGGGGCGATTACACACCCACGACGGGGATTATAAGGTATACGTACGACGACAACTCGTGGAGCAACTCTACGGGACCGCCCGACGAAATACCTCGTGCCGAGGGGGTCATGGTGTACATACCCGCTGGCGACGGCGGAATGCTGGTATATTTCGGGGGAATCCAGGATCCGTACCGGAACGGCACCTTCATGGCCCAGCCCATGGAGCAAATCTTCGTCTTCGACACTGTGAGTAGTAAGTGGTATTCTCAAAACGCCACGGGCACGGTTCCGGAGTACAGGAGGAGGTTTTGCGCCGGCGCGATCTGGGCAGAGGACAGGAGTAGCTACAACATGTGAGTATCACACACCGTATTCGATCGTAACCTACCCAACTACCGCCATTATTGGTTGAAGAGGACGGAAGTTGACATTTGACTCACCAGCTACCTCTACGGCGGCCTCGGCTTTGGCGACGAATTCGCAGGCTTTGACGACGTGTACATTCTCTCCCTCCCTTCCTTCACATGGATAAAATACTACCCGCTCGACCGCGAGGGCACGGGGGACTACCCCCACCACTCCCTGTCGTGCAACGTGGTGAGCGACTCGCAGATGCTCATCATCGGGGGAAGTTTCCCTACGGCCGACATTTGCGACAGCGAGACGGTGTGGGGAACGCACAACCTGGATCTCGGAAAGCAGCTGGCGCCTCCTGCGATATGGGCGGCGTACGACAACGAGATGACGGACTATCAGGTCCCTGAGGATATTTATACCGTCATAGGTGGAGATGGAGGTGGAGGCGCGACCGTGACGGCTCCCGTGTCGGGCTTTGAGGCTAACGATTTGAACGTCTTGTTGACGAGAACGGCGACGGCGCCGGATAGGTCTATAACGGAGGGAAGGGTGGATCCGAGACCTACTCCCGGCGATGAGGAGCCCACTACCGCTCCCACGGACGAGGCCGAGGGTGGCGGGGGAGGAGCAGATCTAGGCACCGGTGCCATCGCAGGAATCGCCGTTGGTGGAGCGGTAGCTCTCGCTCTCGTGGCGGCGGGGATTTTCTTCCTGCTGAGAAGGAGGAACAAGAAGGGTAAAGGAGAGAAGCACGCTTCTCCCGCGGAATTGCCCGTGCAGCAGCATGGCGGATTCGACGCGCCTGTGAGCCCATACGCGCAGACGAGCTATGCTGGCACCGGAAGCCCTACGCTCTTGCAGTCGCCGCAAGGCCCTGACGGGGGAGGAGGGTACGAGTATTCCCAGGGCGGAAGGAATTTCAGCTGGACGAGCACGCCTACCGGGAGTCCGCCGGTGCAGCCGGCTAGTAGTACGAGCCCCCATCCGATGGGAGGGTGGAATCAACCGCACCTCCAGCAGGAGCCGGCCGAACTGGATAATCACAATGCTAATCCTGTGGGTCATTATCCCGAGATGGCGGCGCATGAGAGTCCGGGGGACGGGATGAAGGGGTAGTTAGAGACAACTGAGAATTGGGACTATGTGGAAGATGGCGGGGACGAGTGATGGAGAAGGAACGTGGTAGGGCAGCGGCGAGCGAGCGGATGGAGGATAAAAAAAATCAAATACGACACTGGATTGGTTCATGATTTCGAAACAAACGACTTTTTTTTTGTACCTATAGGAGGATATTATGATGGAATATAGTCGAACACTTTTTAATGAGACATGTAACTAGGGGGGTTCAAAAATGGGAGTATATGAAGTAGTTAGTGGTACTAAGGCCAGGGCATTATGGCTTGGCATAACTAGTAGTAGTTAGTAAGGATTATCCAGGCTCGGAGCAACAGAGTAGACATTGGGTCCACTAGCTACTAGGGCTCGTAAACACACACACCCATGGAGCTTGCAAGGGTTGAATTGAATCGCTCTTTATGTCCCACCGCCGGCAGGGAAACCGCCTAAAACTCCCGTCTCTTCTTCATTGGATGGCAGCAGATTTCCATTTCCTCCGCCCATGCTAGCGCACTGCAACCCATCATCGAGAAGAATGTACCGGGAATGGAAGGATTTGCCCGAGAGGGGGAGACTGCTGGAGATGGAATACTCTGCAAAGGAACAATGAAGGGGATCATTATCTCCAGCTGGAGGTTCGGAGAGCGTTGGAGGAAAGGTTTGGTCACTGCGATGATGGGTGGCTTGGGGAGAAGTGGCGCTTAGGACTGCCGAGTGGTTAGGAAGCTGCTAGGATGCATCGTTTTCAACTACGCCCAACCAATCTCCCCACCGGTACCCTACGCGACAACGATCACGTTGAATCCCAACTATTGCCGGCGCCATCGCAGGCTCCCCGCCAACATCACCTTCCAACTCCGACAACTCCCAAGAGAAGAAGTAGGCTATAGAAAATCAGGATGAACGGGGGTTCGCAATCCAATAGTTCCAAGAGCGTCCGGCCGAGGTGGAGAAAATACATTTTCAAGCTCTTTCATCCCTTGAATCATAACGCGATTCTGGTGCACCGCAATTGCCCTCGATGCCAGCAGGAGCAGCTGCGTCGATTTCAAATTCACGCATGCGAAAAACAAATGGTTTGGAAGGATGCGCAGCGTGCAATCTGTATTACGTAATCATGGGCTATCGTCAACCTGACGCGGGTCGGCAGCGCACTGGATGTAGGAATTATCTTAAAACAGAACCCTTAGGAAGTAGGAAATTGTACGAGCTGTTCCCGATGTCTTGGCAATATTATCCTACTGTTCTTTCCAGCCCCTTTTTTTCAATGCCTTGGGGCGGGGGCAGAGATAGTACAGAAATAAATGCTTTCCTAACTACCTACTGTAGTTACGTAGGTATGCCGGGGGTGGACGGTGTGGTTGAGTGGACACCGTTTCGGAACAATGCTAACACAGTTTTAAACCTCTGGCTACGCACCACGGCAAGCACTATATTGAAAAGAGACGCCGACTTATAGCGTCATATCAATAGACTTCGATATTACGTCGAACCTTGAGACAGTATTTAAAATAGCGTTTTGCCGCCGTTTTGGGTATGCAACCGTGCAACTTTGGATAATACCAAGGTATGACATAAAGGGAGAAAAAACACCGAGTAGTGCCTCTCAGCTTCAACTCGGCCCTTAACACTAACACAGATCTTAATTTTCGCATTTGATGCTGCATAATCCCTCTGGGAATCGCGGACAACTTCTCTATGTCATCAGGAAGAAGCTTTGAATTTATCCCTCCAGCCAGAGGATATTAGGCGTGGAACCATAATATTGGAAGCACCTGATCTCTACATAGATCCAATGGCTAGCTGCTGTTACCAATTGCAATGAGGCGTGGATTGGAGGTATCATGTACGAAGACCACATTTAAGGAAGAGATCAAGAGATTTCATTGATCTGTATTAGGTAGTTAAGAAGGGCTCCAAGAAAAATATCGGGTCCAGTGAGACAATAGCCGCCATCCACCACAGTCTTGTCAGGAGCTCGCGGGTTGATGGCAAGAAAATGCAATCGAGTTTACCCTGGGCTTAAAATTCAGGTCAAAATTTTACGGGGGGAATGAGCCTAACTTTTAATGAACTACAACTGTGCCCATCTACACCGTGTTGAGCTAGAATTCCAAGTCACGAAAGGCGGCATGTCACTAGGAAGGCTTTGAAGAACTTTTCATCATGTTTTTAGTTCTAGTTATTATCTCTCCCTTACTTACACGAGAACCAATTTGACCAACGCCCCTTCCTACATCAGACAAATGCTCAGTAGCCCCCGAGTCTCGCTCCCAAGTACAAAAATCGCAATGATGCTTGGGTAAAAAAGCAGGGTCCAATTCAATCACAACCAGTCCTTCCATGCAACGCTTATGCTATCCCCCCATAGTAATCCAACATGTTCTGTGCATTATCTACTCCAGCTCCCTTCTCCAAAGCTTCACCGGCATCTCTCCGAGAAGGTGATTCAAAGTCTCCTCCCTCTTGATCTCGAATCCGCAAGGAAGAGCAAAGTCGTACCTGTGCACAACGGAGGCAATGAGCACAGTTTGCTCAAGGTAAGAAATATTCCTCCCGATGCAGCCTCTCGCGCCAGCCGAGAAAGTCAAGAAAGCCGACTGCAGCTCCTTGCCCTTCTCGCCCAGCCATCGCTCAGGGATGTACCTTTCGGCGTCGGGGAAGACCGACTCGTCGCGGTGCGCAACGAGGGAAGACACAGCAACGGTGGTGTTGCCGGGAACGAAGTAATCCATGATCCATATTCCCTCGGGAGGAGTCTTACGGGTCAATCCCTGCGGGGTGGGAGGGAAGAGTCGGAGAGATTCGTCGAGACAAGCGCGGAGGTAAGGTAGATGCTTCACCTTGTCATAAGAAGCAACAATCTCGTCTTCGTCAAGAACACCGTCGACTTCCTCTTGGAGCTTGGCAAGGGTCTCCGGGTTCTTGAGAAGTTGGTAGAGAACATTGGTGACGGCGATAGCAGTAGTGACACTTCCGGCATTCATCATGATGTTGACCTCGGCGATAATCTCACCCCATTCGAGGTTGTTTGGCGAGCCGTTCTTATCTTCCATGAGGGCCTGGAAGAAGTCGTCCAGCTTTTCTCCAGCACGGTAGCGCTCGAGTCTGTAGGCTGCGCGGCGGAGGACTACGGCGTCCCAGTAGAAGCTTGCATCGCCCATCTTCTTGTAGTAGGGGATGAGATTTGAGAGTTTGTCAATGAGGTGGTACTTGTCGTAGTCCCAGACGAGGAGAGACTGCTTGCGTGCGATGGGGTAGAGAGCGTCGCGGAGGCTGGTTTCGAATTTTGTGCCGTCTTTGGCCTGTGCGACAACGCGGTCGTGACCTTGGTCGAGGAGGCCGAGACGTTCGGAGACTCCAATGTCAGCGATGGCGTCGAGGCTGAAGAAGTTTGTCCAGGCGCGGTAGTCGATTGTTAGGTCCTTGGGATCGGGGAAGGTTTGTCCCTTGGGTAGTGGGGCGGTGCAACGCTTGTCGAATTGGACGATGAGACGCTGCACCTTGTCTGCAACCTTGTGCTCCCAGTTCTCGAGATTCTTGAGGGCATACGCAGAAGAAAGAACCTTCCTCTTTCTAGCGTGGTCTGGTTTGTCGATGACATCGGCAAGGTGGTAGTGTGTGCCTGCAGTGATCTCGTAGAGTTCATCCTTGGTGCAGGGGGTTCCATGGCCGTAGATAGGCTTGATAGCTTGCACGGATCCGAAGGAGAGTGCATTCGGGCCAGTTCGGAGAACAGGGTATTCCTTGTGGAGCTTGGCAAGATGGGTCGATCTGGCGCGTCCGTGAGCCAATATCATGTAGGGAATATGAGACATGCCCGAGAAGAGGCTCATGTTGGGGAATTTCCTCATGCCTGGACTCCATTGTCAGTTGATTGCTCAGCATTAAACAGGGGGCTGGTATGGTTCGAAGGGACTAGCCTTTACTGTCTCTGAGATAGACAATGAATGGATATACAAGAAAGTAAGCGACAAACAGCCCTGCCAGGGTAGTGGCATATGGAGCCGCTGCCAACATTGCGAGTGCAGGCGTGGCCATTGCGCGAGCTTGATGTCTGATTGCGAATATAGATACGATAGAGAAGAAGAAATGTCGGTGTTCGGTATGTTGTCTTGAGTAGAGTGTCTGACTATACGACTCGAGCGGTGTTGGTCTTTGGATACAAATAGTCGGGATGCCACTGTGCCTTTAACCACCGGCAAGAGATAAGAAACGTCTTAATATTAGACAGATAATTGTGTGAGCGCCAGAATAGGCAAACTTGCCGCCGACTATATTCAGCCATAGCATCACGCTCGAAAAGGGAACCATGAGGACACCCTCCTCTTCTCAATGAAGCTGATGATCTTCAGAGCAATATTTTCCTTGCATCATTCCCCCAGACCCAACAGGTACCCTTTTTAGCGACAAGTTTGGGAATTGGTCACACACGTCCTTTCCATCAGATCGGGAAGGTACCTCCGTAATGCACTATTTTCCCAGGTTTCCTAAGAACCATACCCTGGTGGACAGCTGCTTCCTTCCCCGCAGCTGCACGAAACCTTCCCCACTGAGCCAAAGAAGGATATAAATGAGCGAGGTACCTTCCCCCGTCCCAATTTCGGACATTTATTTCCTTAAGCATCGTGGACCATGACCCACTCGGTTTTTGTCCCAGCTGCATCCACATCTCCGTCTCCTGTCTGACCATCCCGAGCCTGTTCCATTGTCAAGCCGTGTTTTCCCCAGGTTCCCCAGATTTTCTTCGGCCTCAATAGACCGGATGTGGCCTACCGAAACGAAACGCAAGAAGGGCTGCGAGGTATGTGCCTATTTTGTCATGTCCTGAACGGATACACATGCAAAGAACAATTCCCGTATGCGGAGTAAGAATTCTCGGAATGTTTTCTCCACATTTCCCCGGAATTCTTTGCATAAACACTCCTGGTCAGTTTTGAATTTTGAGAGTGGGGGCTAACATTGTACCTCAACCACGTGGAGGGATGCCGAGAGAGGCAAGTTTCCCCGTCACCATCGTCATCACCATCAACACATCAACTTCTCGATATCGCCAAGTATTACACTGCTGGTTGTATATGGGGGAAATTCATACTGACGCAGGCATCTGTGTTTTGTTAAATTAGGCATCTTAAATGTGAGTTGTTAATCATTGGGCATCTATCTACTGCTGATACTGATAGAGACTTATCGAGGTACCAGGTGATAGGAAGAGCCCATGTTCACAATGCATACGAAAGAATATTCACTGTGTCCGGGATCTCAGGATACGATTCCGCTATGCATCTCATCCAGGGTTAGTATCTCCGATTAGTGACCCTATCTATAGTCATTATACGGGGCAGAATACCCACCGAAGAGATAGCTGACTTATATGTGAATAGGTTGGGAAAACCACAATATAAATTTAAGGACAATCAGCGATGGTGCAAGATATCCACCAAGAAGATACAGTTTATCGACGAATCAATGGCTGTAGCCGCAATTGCCTGCAACGATTCGGATGAAGATGGCGATGATGAAAATTCGGCCTCCTCAAGCTCTCAATCCGCGCCGTCGTTATTGGTTCCAGCCAGCAAAATGGCAGAAGCGGCGGCAGCGGCACCAACACCTCCTTGCTCACTGGTGCAAGAAGAAAGAATTGTTCTAGACGAAAATTTTACCACGTACGACGAAAATCTTCCAGGCATACAACCTATCTCCGACCCTTCGCTCCCCATTTCAGAAGGTGGCGCCGGCGGTTCCGATGATGTTGCTCTCAGGCCCATGCTATCGTTTCGGCAGTCATTTTCAGTGACAGATAACAATACACTCTGGGATCTAGATCCTACCCCTCTGTACCTTGATACCCCCAGACTCCCTCTGGGTAGCCGCCGGGAGGCCCTGCTGATGCGGCATTTTCTGGAAAACCTAGCTCCAGCGTTTGACGTTGGTGATCCGGACCGAAATTTCGCAACCACTGTCCCGCGAAATGCAGCAACTTGCCCAACACTGCTGGCAGCTGTCCTAATAGCGTCATCGAAACACCTTCGTCTTATTAGCAGCGGTGGAGAGGGTGATGAAGAGGGTTGTTACTACTCCGTTCCTCCAGAGTGTCTTCAATACCTGGTGAAGGCATCAAATGAATGCAGTGTCACCGTCATGGACGAGAATCTCTTGGCAGCCGCGGTGCTCCTCAGATATGTGGAGACAGTCGAGACACCTACTCCAAGCCTCTATGCTCTGCCATTGGACATGCCTACCATACTCACCTGTCAAGCACCTCTGCTTACGCCGACGGGCTTGCACGAGGCAGCTTTCTGGGCAGGCCTAAGGCAGGAGATATACCTCGCTGCAGTTCATCAGAAACCAGTTGAAGTACACTTGGAGTACTGTAGTCTGGACCGATCGCTAATCACTCCGGTGGCTGCCACTCAAGAGGATGAGGATGCTGTATGGGCGCGCAGAATACTACTTCACTTGTCGGATGCGATGCAGCACTGCTTTGGCTACGACAAGAGCGTTACAACATATAATCGTCTAGAGCAATACTCGAGGAGATGGATGGAGGCGAGGCCGAAGTCGTTCGACCCCATATTTCTTGAGAGATGGCCGCGGCTAGATGGTGGCGAGATGGGAAGGAATAATGAAAGCAATAATGATGGAACCGCAAAGCGTAAAATATTCCCGGAGATATTAATGCTGAGTAACACCGCCGTGGCAGGACTGCAATATTATCACCTCACGAGAATACTATTGACAGCCCACAACCCCAAGGTTCCACGACTGGGGAAAAGGCAAAAGACTGCGATGCAGACGGTGAATGTGAGCCCTCCTTCTTTTCATCCATTTTTCTGATACTCAAACCACAGCCCGGGTGTTAATTTACCTCATTCGCCTATGACAGGACGAGATCAAGAATGATGTTCGAATCTTGTGTGGACTGGCAGAATCGATCAGTGATGTCAACCCGGCACACATGTAAGTTCCACAACCACAGCAGCACGAAGCTCGATTCCTGTTCCGTCGGGCGTAGTTCATAGAATCTAACAGTAACTTTGTCATGAAATCCAGGGCATCGTGCATGTCCATAGCCCTAGCAGGCGATCGCTTCATCCGTCGCGAGGAACACTGCGCTCTCCGCGGTATACTTGCCAAAACATCGATGGCATACGGGTGTCCAACATCTATTGTGTAAGCACTACTAGTTAGAGTTTCATTCCAAATTCTTGGCTCGGAGCTATAGCCTGCACGCGCGAACTACCTCGAACCTGTCTTGCTAACAGCAGCGCGTTTGGAATCCACAGACAACGAACGCTGAGGGATGAAGGATGAGTATGGCGGTATAGGCTGCCAAGCTTTCAAGCTTTCAATTTCGGAAACAAGCAAAATGTTGAGATAAGTGAAATGTGCTTAGTATTCAGGCAGAGATGATCCTGCGTAGGCAGTTGGGTTTCAGCGACAGCTCAGGCTCATTATTTTATTTTTACTTTGTATTTTTTTCTTTTGAATAATGATGACCATCATTTTAGTTTAGAAATATTTCGTTCTTGTCACATTCTGATATCTAAGCGTGATCTTAAACTGTGACATTTATTTGGGCCAGGATTCTTGGACCGTGATCAAACTTGTGAAATCTTTTCCTTTACTTCTATATTTGGGATGAGAGCCACACGATATCTTCATCAGCCCCAAACATCTTCCTGCCACTTCCTTGTCCTCTTCATGCCCTCCCTCCACTGCTTGGTCTGATTCTCACCAAAGCTACTCTCGCCAGCATCCTTCCTCCTATCCATGACCAAATCCCCGACAGCCTTGCCCACTTCCCTCGCCATGCTCGCCCTGCCGCAGATGTACATGCTAGCACTCTCCTGCGTCAACATCTCAACGACCTCGCTGCCTAGTTCCCTGACTTTATCCTGCACATACAACTTTGGAGACCCCTGGACCCTAGAAAACGCAGTGACCACCCTCAACGTCCCCTTCAAATCTCCTTCCTCAAGCTGGGCAAGCTCATCGCTGTAGATAAAATCTTCCTCGGGGTTCCGGCAGCCAAAGAACAGCAGAATCTTGCCGCTCTTCTTTCCGATGGACTGGAGACGGGCGCGCTCCGAGATAAAAGCGCGGAAGGGGGCGAGACCAGTGCCAGCGGCGATCATGATGAGAGGGCAAGAGGCTTGCATGGGAAGCTTAAACTTGGAGCGGCGGATGTGACCGTACACGAGGCCACCGGAGAGCGCATCTGATGGGCCGGGGAGATTGTATGTGAGCATCGGAGATGGAGTGTTCGC
This sequence comes from Zalerion maritima, assembly GCA_022664585.2. Classification (NCBI taxonomy): domain Eukaryota; kingdom Fungi; phylum Ascomycota; class Sordariomycetes; order Lulworthiales; family Lulworthiaceae; genus Zalerion; species Zalerion maritima. Next base: position 22,331 of record JAKWBI020000273.1, read on the forward strand.
GGTCTTGATGGCTTCAGGAAGGTAGTCAGAGAGGGCCAGTAAGTAGTTGGTTGTGAGACCTGGTATGGATGCGTCGGGAGGGGTAAGCGGAGTGCTGGAGACAAGGGCAGTGATAGCAGGTGCCCTGGGAGAAATGATGCTGGATGAAGAGATGGAGTAGAATCGTGGCTGGGTTCGTGGGAGGGCGTCGACGAGATAAGACAGGGGAAGATTAGACCAGACAGCAGTGGAATCTCCCTTTGTGGCTAGCTCGAGCAGTTTACCAAGGTTGATGTGGGTATGTGAGAGGAAGCTGCCGTAGGAATCCTTGTCCTTGCCGAGAATATGGAGGAAGTCCCTGGCAGCCGGTGTAGGTGCAAACTCAGCAAGACCGCGAACAACGTCGCGGGGTACGGCGGCACAGATCTCGAGGTAGTATCGGAGTAGTGCCTCAATGCTGGTCGGTGTAGGAACTTTAACCTTCACGGCCTCGGGATCAAGGGCACGAACTATGACTGGAGACTGGCGACGGGAAGTTAGACCGAGAACACGAAGAAGGCGATCAACCTCTTGGTTGGGATTCATGGGCCAGACGGCAAGATGATCGCCCGTCTTGTAGGTAAGCTGAGGGTGGTCTGTGATATCGAGATCCATGTGGAGGCAGTTCCGGCCAGAGGACGAGGCGAAAAGTTCCTTGGCATTTCGTATCTTGAGGGCTTTGACGGGGCTATTGACTTGCTTGAAGCCGCTGCCCTCTGGCGGATGAACCGGTTCACCATCGTAGAGGTCTTGTTGCTGCAGGGAGTCATCTTCAACAACATCAACGGTAGGCTCATACTTGGGTTCCCGTTCCTGGATGCCGAAGTGATCGCGGAAGAAAGCGAACAAGCTGTCTTTCCATTCAAGGAAGTCCTCTTCAGTGGCACCGTGGCTGTCATCTGCTTGGCCGGTAGGAAGAAGTCGCTCAGCCCCGCAAGCCACGAAAGCATCATCAACGACGTCTACAACTCGGTTGTAGTACTGGTAGTCGCTGTTTCCCAGACCAAAGGCCGCATACTTGAGAGACCCGAGGAGGGCTGATGTTGCAGAGTCGGAGTTTTTGCCCTCTACCGCTTTGATGAGCCATTCCCAGAATTGCGTGGCGTTATCGCTAGGATCTCCCTCGCCGTACGTCGAGAGTATCAAAATTGCTGTTTTGGAACGGGGTATCTGGGCAATTGTCTCTGGCTCAAAGTCGGAGAGGTCGGCTGCCATGGCATCAAGGCCAAGGCGTTGGTGCAACTCCCGAGAGAGGCGGTTTGCAAACCCTTCAGCAGTCCCAGATTGGGAGCCCCAGAACACCACTACATCTTTGTTCTACACATTGAATATTTGGTTAGTATTTGCCTTGTTGGTGTGTATGTGTGTAAGTGTACTGACTAATTCTTCGAGCCTTTCGGCGATGTTTCGAGTTCTCCTGGTGCCACCGTGGGCACCATCGCCGTCTGTCGCCTGTGGCCGCTCATAGAATATGTAACCATACGGATCCGGCTTATCCCAAAGGTAGCCACGGAGGAGGTATGCTACAAAGACGAATGTTGCAGCAGCAAGAGCAACAGTATCTGATAAGGTTGTCGGCTTCATTCGGTTGAGTATCTCCTCAAAAGGAGGCGGGGTGGCAGAGGCAGCAGCAAATCCGCTGCTGTCAGGAGAGGAAACATCGTCGATGGGAGACTGCATTTTTCAGCTAGTTGTGGTTGGCGTATCGAAGGTGGATTGCGAAGGGCTGTCCCATTCCCGGCTGAGATGCTAGGGTTATCGATCATCGCGGCACCGTCCATTTTTATGTCTCTATGATGAATGGCGTTCGGGCACGTTGGACTTGGGAGAAGATCGTGAAGCTTTCCAAGCTTAGAAAAAGCACTATGGTCTGTTATGGTCTTGAAAGTCTATTCAGGATGTGGTCCTTCCAGATCTAGACTCGTACTCCGAACCTTCCGCTAGACCAAAACCGAAAGCGAAGTGGCGACCTGCGCCAAAAATTACTTGTTTGGTACCTTCCCGAGATGGTGGATGGAAATTTTCGCCGCGCCTTCTGATTGGTTCCCGTGTAAGTCCGTCGCGCACTTGCAGACAAACCTTGGCCGTTTGCATGCATCATGGTCCCCTGCTAGACCGTATACTTGCGGGCGTGGCTCAGGCTGTCTAGAAAGGGAAAGAAAGCCCCGAAATACGGAAATAGTTTGCGGCCAAGAGAAGTCCCATGAGAATTCATTCCATGCAGATGGGCTCTGGAGACCGCCTTGCCTCAAGTGACGGTGTTTATCTCGACGAATGCATTGCTCGATATGAACCCCCGGTTGATAATACAAGTAAATGTAGTGACTTAGTGTGTAAGTTGATGTATATTCAGGTGGACTTGGAAAGTAGTGACGAAATTCAGGTGTTTATAATATGCATTCACCATTTTCATTGAAACTACCAACACGACTCGAAAGTAGCAGCGGATTTCGAGGCGTTCTTCTCTTGCTCCCACTGCGCCCTCAACTTATCGGCGATATGCCTTGTCTGCCATCCCATGCTTTCTTCAATCTTTGCCAAGTACGAGAGCGCCTCCTGTTGCTCTCGCGGGTCCGTTAGATAGGAACCAACTAGCAAATGGGGAAGGTTAATACCATTTCCAGGTGATACTATATGATCAAGCCTCCTATTTATGGGCTATAGGAAAGGATACCATGGATAAGAACTGGCTATACCTACACGCTTGGAGCGCATGAGACGCCGTGAATCTCGCGTTGGTAACAGAGTCGTTGCTTATTGCAACGCCAATGAGCAGTCGAAGGTTTCTCTGTACAGTAGCCTATGCATGGAGGTCAGCCCGTCTATGGGTGCCTTCAACTGCTGTGGGGTAATATGCCCCTGAGGTACGGAAGGTACTCACATCGGCTTCTCTCCTGAGCATGAACGTGTCATAGCTTGCCTTGCACAGACGGGGGTTGAATATGGCCAACAGTATGTGAGCTAGGAAGTAGTACTGGTATCCGGCCACTGTACCCCAGGTTTCCCCCATGATCAAAATTAGCAGCTTAAATCAGCCTTCAACTTTAAAATTGACCCTTTGGGGGCTGTGTGGGTAAGGGTTCGGAACAAAATACCACCCACCGTCTGCAAGATTTGCCAGCCAAGCGGCAGGAAACGCCGAACTCCTCTCGCCATCTATTGGCTCCTTTCCAGGAGATTCTACCCAATAGGGCGAGGAATGCCACGGTTTTGACGCATGCCATGCATCCACCTCATGATTTAGTGCATCCCACCCATCGAAATCGAGACAATAGTCTGGTCGGAATGTGTAAGCCAAGATACGGCCGCAGAGAAACACGATTCTATTGGCCGTTGACTCTGCGTCCATGCCCGTGAAGGAGGAGGAGTGTTTGTAGTTCTCCAAGCTGATGGACAAAGGCTGTGATTTGGTGAGGGATAGGTAGATGTCCTGCCTGAGCACGATCCAGCTAGCTGCTTCGCCTAGTCCTCCCTTAGCCACCAGGCTTGACGCGGAGGAGTTGAGGAGTCGAGAAGATCCGGATAAGTGGGTGCCTGTATCGGAATCTAGTTACGTGGGTGAATGGGAGATTATGTCAGTGTCCGGGACTATTTAGGGTGGGGGTTTGATGAGACTGCCCATAGTAGCTCTATGTCAATGGGGGGACATACCTGACATCTCTTCATAAGAGCGAAGCAACACAATGGCAGCTAGTATGTCTTCACTGAAGGCTTCAATAGGCCCATCGAGGATGGGAATCAACCTTTGCAGAGCACGACTGTAGTATGTCGCAGGACTAGTGGGATCCACGGCCCTGGGGGATATGAGGCTGATGTGCCGCGAGGAGAATGCGATAATGGAGTCTGCAAGAAGAGGAAAGTTACATGCTCGCCGTGGTACCTCGGTAGCGAAATGACATCGTTTATCGCAGATATCGACCTGGAAAGCCGTACTTAGTAATTGGGCCAAAAGAACTACAGACGATTCTCAATTTAAAGCAGTGATACTAGGCAATGGTTTGATATCGGGCCGGCCCCGGCAACACGTGCTAAAAGCGGATTGTTAGCATACTCACCCATGAAGACAAGTCTTTTACATAGTGCATGAAGTAGCGAGCTTCGTCTCGGCTTTCGAACGGAATCTCGGCCCTATGATTGCTCAGAGGCGGCGAAAGTGCGGGTGTAGTAGCTGAAGCAGCGCCCCAAGAACCATTCGGAATTGATCGGCCGGAATGGCTGGATGTTGTGTTAGCCATGTTTCCACCAAGACAAATACAGGACACTGTAACATGAAGGTAGGCTGGAACATACTGGGTTAATCCGTCGTGGCCGTCGGATATGGGACTACAGCTGCTGAACTTCTCTTGGGGCGAGGTAGATAGGGAGAATAAGGATGGTAAAGACGAGTTCGTCCCAACAAGGTAATCGGTCGCCATCGCCGCCGAGACAAAAGACCACGAGAGACCAAGGCAATGTCAGAACATGGAGACCAACAACAAACAGAATGAGCAACAGTATCTGACAAGCCGTGATGTTGGATGCTCACCCAAGCTTGCGTTGCCGAAAGTGCTCCCCACGTGTTTTGAAGTAAAAGGGCATTTCAAGTCCGAGGAGTAGGAAAATATTACCACCAAGGTCAGATAGGGCAGAAATGTGCGAAGGAAAACCGTTAGATACCTAGTTTCAAGGTCTTCCCCGCAGACTTCCCCAGACTTTTGATTCGTCGCAGCTAAGCCCCAGGAGTCCTCACTAGCGCAGCCTCAAACACCACCATCCGGCAACCTCATCGGCCAGCGATAGTGGCGGTATTGCTTCCGTGATGACAGTCCCTTGTGTCGGATGCGGGGTCTTAGCATCGGCTATGTTGGTCACTTGAAAGATGACTTGGGCCACGAGCTTTCACCTATGGAACAAGACCTTGTCTCTTCATTGTTATTTGGAGATACCCTCATTGGCGCGTTAATGGTTGGCCTCCCTACGGACAGCTTTGGTCGCAAGCTCGGGATCTATGTCGATTGGCCTCTTTATCGTCGGTCTTGGTGTTGGGTCTGCCGCCATGATAATTGCGAGGATACACCTCACCTCCTGCAACTTGAGCCATGCTGACGAGGAAGCTACCAATCGCCAGTCCCTTTACATGGGAGAAATCGCGCCCGCCAGATACCACGGCCGCATGGTATCCTTCGACAACATGAGCGTGGCCTTTGGCCAGCTCGTCTCGTATGCCTTTGAAGCTAGGCTGACAGAAGTACTTCATAGATAGCGGTACATAGTGGCCATCGGTGGCATTCCACCCGTTATTCTTGTGGTTCTCCTCTCGGGATGCCCCGAATCTTCTCACCAGCTAATCTCGCATGGCAAGTTAGAAGAAGCCAGACATATCGTCTTTTGTGTATACCTCGATGCCACCGACGAGCAGGTCCAGGCTAAAGTGGCGCATATCAGGCACATGTTCGAGGCCGAGGCCCAGTGTATGGCTGGTGGTACCCTCTGGTGGCAGTTCAAGCAGCTGCATAACATTACATCGAATCTGAGACGTCTGGTTTCCGCATGTGCCGTTATGGCTAGTAAGTATTCGTCCATTTTCTTCCAGTTGCTTTGTAGATTCGCTGATACATGGCTCTCCTGATATAGTCTCGCAGTTGGGTAGATTTAACACTCTGATGTACTACTCGGCAACTCTTCGGTCTTGTAGGGTTCGATAAGCCCACAGCGGCCTCCATCGTCGTTGGTAGCACTACCTTTCTCTTTAATGTGGTGAACCTTTTGATCATCGGCGAGATGGGAAGGCGCCTCGTCCTCTTCACTACTGTCCTTGGCATGGTAAGAGCCTCTCCCCGGCTACCTAGGCAAAAATGAGATGCATCCACCTAATTCGACGATGAACGAACTCACTCCGAGCCGTGCCTTTGGATGCTACGCTGGCATTTTGTTTCTTTGGTTGGCTATTTGTACTCTTCCTTTATCCTACAGGTAAGGGGCTTCCTCTCGAGGATGTCCGCCAGATTTTGGAGCATGGATTTGGCGTTGGGTTTGCAAAGAGGCCGCAGAAGGAGGCTAAGGTCAAGCGCCTAGTGGGGAAGACATATGTATGCCTTGGTTGCGTCGATCTAAGTCCTGTCTCCGGATTTTGGGGTCGGGTCGCAATTACAACGTATAATATTCGAAATTCATGATATTTGATTACCCATCACCTGAGTAAACTAGCCTCCACTTACCTCGTAGCTGCGAGCTCCTAGATGCTCTTTTTCTTAATCGAGGGCAGAGCAAAAAGCTCGCTAATACCCCCTCTGAAAGATTTCCACAATCCCATGTCGAAGTTTTGATTCCATGTCAAGACACCGACCCACGGCTGGACATTGTAATTCACTCGAAGCTTGACGTCGGTTGTCTCGGCAATCTTACCCGAGGGATGGGTTATTTGGTATTTTGGCTTCTGGTTCTTGAGCTTGAGTAGTCCCCTAGATAGTCCCGACAGGTTAGTCTCGATGACTCAGAACAAGTATTCATCCACTCCCTACTGTGAAGGCTTCCAACATACCTTGTCTTGTCGATGGGACCGACGGTATTCTTTCTGAGCTTCTTCATGGCGGCGGGGCCCTTGTTGCTGAGGTGGTCTGCGCTGGGAGAAGTGATGATCTCGTCCCAGATGACGGCCTCGTTCAGGGTGCCCGTCTTCTCATCTGTCCATTCGGCCGTCACGTAAACAAACAGCTGCTTCGTGTTCCAGGTGAAGAGGCTAGACAAGTCGGCGTCGAGACTAAACTTTATGATTGCATATTCCTCTTTCTTGGTGCTATAGTAGTGGGGGCGCCCCTTCACGACCTGGATGTTGGTGGACTCGATGGTGCCCCTTGGCTCGCGGGGGAATGTGAGGTCTGAGAAGGCAACGATAGAGGCAACGACGAATGCGACGGTCGTGAAGAAGCCGAAGATGTTTTGTCCACGAGTGAGAGTGTTGTACATCTTGACTCGGTGGCGAGCGAGCGGTGTAGCTCAAACTATTTACTTGGGGGACGGTAGGAATGGTGATTCGTGGGCTATTGTGACATGGAGCGAGAGGGTGTAATTGTCGCGGTTATTTGCTTTCTGGAGGCAGGGTGTTGGTGCAAGACGGATGAAAAGCTCCCCGCGTCGAGGCCACGTTGAATCGGCACCTCTCAGCTTCGCCCGTCGATGGCCAATTGTGTCGGCAGGTGCAGGGGTCGCTGCCACCATGCTTGGCATGCTATGACTAAGCCCTTAGACTCCTATGGGGTTGAGTGGCAAACAAGCCGTCACACGCTTCCCAAGCCTACACTTGAAGTTCTTCTTTTCTTTCATTCACTTGCTCATCAGATATAGTGTAAAACGGTGTTTCATTGCATCTAATATCTTATTACTTCAACCTCGACAATAAATTCAGTTCTGGCCATTCATTTTGCCTGGTATCAAGTTTCACACACTATCATCACTTATCATCCCGTTCTCCCTCACGCCAAGTCCAATTCAGTCTCATCTGACCCATACTCTGTGGTATCATGGGGCTCCCACCGATTTAACAAAGGAAACCAAGAATCTCACGCACTGCTAGTGCTTGAAATAAAGTAAAAGTTCCCAAATTCTCCAAAGCACAGGGATTAGGGAGCTTGAGCTGCGACTACAGCACCGGGGTTCTCTTGGACCGATGCTGGATCAGTGCCTCCCTCGTCTGCCACCACCACTCCCTCCAGTGGAGCCGTTACTATTGCCTTGAGCTTTGAATATGCTTTCAAAGCTTCCTTGGCTAGGCCTCTAACTCCCAGTGCAATCTCTTCGGGCCTGGTCCAAGCCAAGAGTCCCGGCTTTCCCCGAACTCGCCGGGTAGAGACAAGGCTGTACTTGGTATTTGCCCAAGCGGGACATGCATACTCTTCAGTCCCGTCCTTCTCATCCGGCTTCTCATCGCCCATAAACACGGTGACCGCTACTCGAGGTTTCAGACCCTTCTTCTCAGCCTTCACGTCCTCGCCGCCAGCGCAACGAGCCCAATACCTCAATCCATATTCTGGGCCAGGGATCCAGGCAAGCAACACAAGATTGATGAGCTCTTTATCCCCGAATGGCACGTCACCACTTCCGCTCCACGCTCTCAGTGCCCGGAGAACAAAAACAATCAGTCCAGTCGGCGAGTCACAGAGAGCATATGCAAGGAAATTCGGGTCGTGGAATACAATTCTGCCGAGTCCAAGCTGGGCTGCTGCTGCGACGGCTCGTAGCCCTCTGGTCTTCTTCTTTGCTACTGTTCTAGATCCAGCAAGTGCCATGGCTGAGGCTGCTGATACTTGGCCGAGAGCCTCGAAATCCTCCGATCTATATCCCCACAAAGGCGCGTGGAAAAATTTGGCGAGCTTCCATTTGCCCCATTCCGCCATGCCATCTTGGGGACGCGGCGGGTTCATGGGGGGAGAGATAAGGTGCACTCCGGCACATGAGTTTGGGTAGTGCGTCGCCAGATGATGAGCCAGCTTCCAGTCAATCTGAGCCGGCGACATGAAAGAAGGGCTCGAGTTTGTTACGAGGTAATGAGGATACGACAAGCGCGACATTAGGGTGTCGAACATGTGCGCCGTCGTCGCAATTGGCGGTGCATCGTCAGGAATAGGGTCGCTGAATCCGATGCCAGGGAAGGACGGGATGACCAGGTGGAATGCTTGGGCGTCTTGGTCTTCGGGGGCGGTGAAAAGCTTCACCAGTCCCATGAGTGAGACATTGGCAAATGGAAAAGGCGGGATGAGGAGCAATGGAATGGAACCCGTTTTTTGGGATCGGGCATGGATGCAATGCAGTCTCACTAGTGCTTCACTTCCGGGAACTTTGACGGTTGTTCGAAACTGTGGCAGAGTAGCGTTCATTTCGCTCTCGTAATCTCTCCACGAGTACTGGTCCAGCCAGGAATCAACGAGCCGTTCAACCGTTGCCCGTGGATCCCAAAATTTGGCGGAGTCGGCAGCTTTCCCTTCGTGGGGCAGCCGCGTGAGCTCCAACTTTTCTCTTGTTCGATCAAGATGCTTGGTGGGAACCTGGACGATGTTAGGTCAAGCAAAGTGTGTTGGCCGTGGGTGGATTATTGTCACTGTACTTACATGAATTTGGTAAGGCTTTACGGCATCGTCCACCGGTGGAGAGGTGACGCCTTCGCCAGGGCTAGCGATGGGTTGATCGCCCATGACTTCGAAACGAAACGGTCCCGACTGCTCTATCGGAAACAAAATGTTGAAGAACTTTCAGCGAGCGACAGATTGCAGGAACATTTTGCGATAAAACAAAACATTAAAAGCACAAGCGGGATTGAGAACTTTGCATAACCAGCAATTAAACCATTATATCGTGGCTTTATTAACGGTTCTAGGTCGCCGCTCTTGGTGGTGCTGTATTAGGCTAACGGCGCGCGACAACCACCCATTTGAAACGCTTGCCACCCCCACAAAAATATGGCAGTCGGCCGACTTTGAAGCCACGCAAGCCACGACGTGGCCGTGCAGCGGTGGCTAACTCAAGATCATTCTAGCCAATCATTCCCCATAAGCTTGTTTTGTGAAACAAGGCACTGTGGTGGTGGCGACTACAGCATCCACCAACTCCCAGCAACTCTTGCAGCTTTTGTTCATCGTACAACACTGGGACAGGCCATATATCCATGCATTCTATATTTGTGGGAGCCACTCTAGTGAGGGGACCATGGTGCCGGCATTGCATGGGGCATACAGTTGCCCTATTCTGTCCTGCCAGAGATATCATTTCTGCCTGGTCTGTCGGTATAGGTGCTTTGCCTGATCTTGTGTTTACAAATACGATGTTTGCAGCCTAGGCGTTGCTCAAGTTATTAATTATGTGTATACTTGAAAGAGAGCAAACACATATCAGGACCGTAGGTAAACTGTATTCCGATCCCGATTCAGTAATAACATCAAATATCAAAGTCGGGAGGGTGTTTCCCACTCCGCGACAATATCCGAGAGCTATAATTAAGTTTTTCACTATAACTTAAGCCCCATCTCCATATTATCATCCTTTTTTCGCTGCTAAATGGGTCAACATGATTTGTATTTGAAGATGTCGAGGATATCCCTTCTTCTGACTTCTCGTTTTTTAACCGGCAGGGCAGTTTTTCTTTCTTTTTCATTTTTCTTGTTTTCCATTGTGGTAGGAGCGGTACATAATGTTCAGTAGAAATTTGCCGTCACAAACGACGGCTACATTCCAGGCAACGTGGCAGGAGGGAGCCTATTTGCCACCGCTTGATACCGGCCGGGGTGGCAGATGATGATCTGCCCAGTCGTCGTCTGAAAAAAAGACACATAAAATCCTGAACCGTACCTCACACTGGGTTCGAACGGTGAGTCTTCGGGTACGTGAATGCCCGTAAGGGGACGGCCTCTTTCTCAATTCTCTTCATCTTAAGCCAAGTGACAACTTGGGCTCCCTCTCAAGGATTCCATGCTGGAGTCTAGACCTCACTCCGATCGAGCCTGGCGCTTACCACATCGGTCCTTTTCTGTTACTGATCGGCAGTTGGCACGTGATGGCGAGAACTCTAAACGAACGACAGCCTATCGTAGTGGAGAGAAACCTACCCGCTTGGGAATTTTGGCAATTATGATAACGGGTCCATAAACCTCCGCTCTCACTGCAAAAACAGTCTAATATGCACTCCTTGCTATCAACGACCAAAATTATTTCCCCTCTATTTGTCTGCCCCGTTTCCCGTTTATACAAGCTTTATAGAGCAACTCTATTATGGGTCTCTCCAAGCAGTCTAGCACCTTCCAATCCACCCCTTCCCGGCCCATGGCCACAACTATCAAATCAAGACTGCCTAGATGATGAGAAACCTACTTCTCTACTACCCCAGCCTCTCTGCATTCTTTGGCCCATGCATAGCGGGAACGAGGGGGTCGAACCACCAGCAAGACGACTATTTTAACCATTGAAGACCAAGTAAGCCGGGCAAGTGGGTGTCAGTCAGTACCGATCGATGTTGAGGATTGCATGGGTAACGCAACCACCTTTACTCCCTGGATGGTGGTATGTGAGTGCCGACCCCTTCGTGTAATTATACGGGGGTAAAGAGCAATTTGGTGGAGAGGCCCCCCGGGGGGTATTGCAGTTCGCCGGAGAGATGCAGCTCGCCACCACGCTGCCTGCTGGTGTACTTCCTGGCGCTAAAATTCCACCTATAACGATACTTGGTCTCGTTCGTCCTGGTTCGTGATACTTTCAGAACTTTGTGGAATGTACGTACGTTCCCGCGAGCAAGACGGGATGTGAGTTAAGGGCTGAAAATTAGTTAATGTCTCGATCCCAATCACGCCGAAAGATACCTACATGTCTAGATAGGTCGGTAACATTCAGCTATTCAATGTCATAGCTAACACAGTGCGCTGCTGATACCCTTTCGATGCTCCATTTACTGTGCAAGGAGGACCGTACTATAATCTCGTAATTTTCTGTTTGACGCTATTTGATGGCCTGTGGTAGATGGAATATGAAGCTTTTCCGCCATTTTAGCCTTAGTCTCTCTCTCAATATTTTGACTCCATGTGGATTAAGGTATCCAGGCATGTCTCGGTGTGTTTTATAGACAGCTCTCTCCGTCAAGGGCGGAAGCCGAACTTGTCCTCCACTGGGTTCCTCGTTGGGAAACGTGCCTCATTTTCGGCACAGATAAAGGCAGGGGCAACCTCTCTCATGTGCCTATCTGTTAGGCGCTGCTTTGTCCATCAACGAGAAGAAACCAGGCTCTTCAGAATAGAAGAAGACGACAGCTCTCAAGGATGCCATTTATCAAGAAGACTTGAGATCCCTGGGGATTTTGAGAAATGCCTCCTCGGACTTGACCTGGTATATGCTGAGTAATATTACCAAGTCTGATCTATCTCGGAGCGCCACTTGTATTTCTTCCCCTTCATGCTCGCCTCCCAACAGTGGTGGCGGCAGTAGCAAGGCGGGCAAGAGTGGTTCCAGCAAACCCCGTTTCCTAAGCATTGAGATGGAAGGCGCGGAGTTCGAACGGCTGTACGAGTGCGCGAGGGATTCCTAGGAAACCGAGACGTCCGCAAGGGCGGGGTTCCAGGTGTTCTATTTCCTGACGGTGTTATCAATAACGTGGTTTGTGTTTGTGTTTGTGGGATGGGATTCTTTATTCTTCCTGGTGAGTACATTTCGGGCTGTCTCCATAGCGCAATGTGCGTTATAGCCGCACGAGGATTACTATCAGGCAGTAGCCAAAACTGACAACGTACGCAGGCGCTTCCACACACCATGTACACAGCCACTTCATCGGCACTGCGGCGTTCATCGCCTGGCCTTCCATCTTTGTCTGGACGCCGCTACTGTTTACGGGGTTCAAAGACAATTCCCCCTTCACCCTCAACCCCATCTTCATCCCCGCCCTCGGATAATCCTGAAAAAGAGGGAGCGAACCGAGACCAAGACCTCGAGGCAGCAGCACCGCACCACATCTGGAACACTTGTCTTACATGTCCCTGCTACGCATCTTCTTTCGTATCGGCTCGCGCAACCTTACCGGCCGGGCTAAAGCCTTCCGGCATCTCTAATCGTGGTAGTGGCGAACCGATCAAGCCAAATGACGGTGGACGATACGGAAGACGTAGGCGAGGTCTTTGCAGTCAAGCGCATCTGGGTCCCGGTGGGCAGCAAGATCACACAGCGCAGTTCGTGGGATGCTGCGTAGCTTCTCTTCCCCCATCCCCCGGCCGTAACTAACTAGTGGTTTCAAGCACTGTTTCCTAATATACGACGAAAATAATCTTACCTCCTAACCAACCGTACCTGACGCACCGCCTCGAGGGCGAGGGGAATAAGGAGCGCCGCCTGCCTCGGGTAAAACATCGATACACCATCGCTAACATCGGACCGGAGGGAACGAAGGGAACTTTACTCCGGCAGGCCCAGGACCTGGAGTACAAGCTCGCGGGCATGAACAAGTTTTTCCAGTGGAACTTTTGGGGAAGCGTCGCGTTTCCTCGCGGCGCGATATGTCCTTGGGGGAGGGCCGTGTGCTTACCGAGATTCTTAGGCCACACACTGGGTTCAAGATGAGTGTGGAATGGCGTTTGGGGCATACTGCTAGGGCGAGAGTTATTTTATGCCTTTCCTAGCTGTTTTGCGGTTTCTTTCTCTGTTCTCAGACAGAAGAAAATGGCGTTTTTTGATGGTCTTGAATTTGGAGCGGAGTTGATTCTTGGGGACCATATATTCCTAATCTCCCTCCATCTCTCTCCACCCCGGTTTATCCCAAACCTCTCACACACACTCTCTCTCACTACCATCACAAATGCTCCCAGCAGTGCGCCGGCTACCGGGTCCAAATGGGGTCCTTCGTCTTTGTCTCCGCGGGAAGCACCGCCTAATCTTGGCTTCAACGGAACCGGCAACCGGGGTGGCTACGGCAAAGTTACCGTCATCTCCCAACGGTTTCATAGATGGGACATCTTGTTCTTCTTCTTCTCCTTCTTCTTCTTCTTCTTCTTCTTCCTCTTCTTCATGCGCCGCATCTTCACCAACAACTCGCACCTCCTTTCTTTCTCTTGGCACTTGGGACGGCACGAAGCCATGGCCAAAAAGCATGGGTCGTCAAAGAAGACATAACGGATAATCACCTCTTCCCCTTTACGTCTCTCTTCGCTTTGTCCCCTTTACTTGTAACTAACTGGAAGCTTTTTTTTTTCTTTTTGGCGACCGCTGGACTGTAGGGACTGACGATGCTGGTTATTGTTTTTTTTTTTTTTTTTTTCAACTCGGTGCGTTTGAGAAGAAGGTTTAGATGGTGAATCGGAAGGCCATTCCGGTATTTTCTTGTGCGAAGATGGTGTTGGTGCGGTTCAACGTGGCAATCGTCTGTTATGGGCTTTGTATGCATCCAGGGTTTTTCTCGACGAGGCAGAGGAGGGTGGAGCCGGATAGAGCGTATGAAATTCACACCAGCAAATAATGATGTTTGTTTTATGCTTTTGGGTTTTGTAATAGTAGCATAATTCTTCTCCACTCATCTCGGGGACACACACACACACGTGAATGAACCTTGTGTCCCACCCACCCACCTACTGTGTATCGATGGGGTGGTAAATTTGATGGTGTGGTCCAGGAACACCTTCAATCTTGTTGGACAAGATGGATGTGGGCAAACATTTCCACATACATAGTGCCCGACACTCGAGGGGAAATGGATTTGATGTGATTGGTGGGAACTGATAGTAATATACATACTTCGGCTCAAGGCATGGCCACTCCCACGTTTCCAAGCTCTAGATTGAACTCACGTGTGCTGGCGGCGGCAACTTTCAAAAGATTTAGTGCTTTTAAACTATGGGACACGAGATGGGGGAGGGGGGTAATCCCATATGTAAACGTTTTTACCTACCATGACATGAGACTAATTTCCGGAGCCAAAGAACAGGGGTCATGGGACGTTCCGTAGCTTTCCCTTTGTGTTCTCCAACAGTATCAATAATAACAACCGAAATTGAATCCTAAGCTTACTAGGCAGGACAATCTCAAGACTAGTTAGTGCCCTAGCCATCTCAAAGAAATCATGGCGTTTTGGAGATTCCCCTTTGATGCTGTATGTGGTGTTTCTGCATTGTAATCTATGCTATCCAAATCCTAGCTACTGTAGCGCGGTGGTGGCCACGCTAGTTAGTAGCTTCAAGCCCTTGTATTCATGGCCTTTTTAAACCTCCGAAGCTGTTTTTTACATGTCTAGATTTCTTGACTATTTCTAGGTTATACACTTGCGAGGGAAAAGTAATCCCACTAGAGCTTGAAAGGGGCTAGATGTGCCGAAGTAAATATTTGAACAAAGAAATAAAATTAGCATGTTGGTTTTGGGGCTACGGATCGTGAGAGCTCTCGAGATGATCCTCAGTCGAAACCCCCCATCTTTCCTCCCCCTCCTCCCCCCCCAAAAAAGGGTCAATATCTCTTATCTTTCTTGAGATGGCTGGGGTATATGTGGGTGGGTTATGCTGGCGCTGTTTTCGGTAAGAGTGAGTTCATGATTCAGCTAATTCTCGCAAATGGACTTGAAATATGAAGCTATATATGAGTGGATATCTCATTGCCTCATTTGGACGGTTGGGTTCGGTAATACTGGTCTAGGCGCACAAGCATATGGATGGATGCATTGTATATTGACATTCGTTCGTTCCATGTTGTACACCCTGAGGGTCTTGCAAAACGTGACCCTAGATCTGTGAATACTTGGTGACACAGGGCAACAGCTATGAAGATTTTGGTGCCATAGGTCGTAGCGGTCTAAATTTTGAGGTGCTTGCTAATGTTATTGGCGAGCCTGGGGGAGGGGTTTATGACCGGAAACCCGATGAGAAACTAATGATTCCATTTAGGGATGCCCAATGGCGACTGGTAGGCTGGGGAAGCGAAAAGGGCTCATCATCCATCAACTCCCTGGACACTCAGCTCTTGTAGGTAGTCAAGATGAGATGACATACCAAAAGCTGAAGCTTTGAGAATCAAATGCTAGATAGAACCCGTCTCAGCTATCCTCAGCCTGCATTAAACCCACACGGGTAGATTATATCCCACCAAAGCAATACTCTCCAATGTTGATTCTCGAGGGCACAGCGCTATGCGGCATTTCCAGTTAAGATCTTCGGATGATCGACCTTACAAGTTAACCCCAACCTCGAACCGTGGAAGCCCCCGAAAAGAACATATATGCTCCCCGGAAGCAGCCCCACCGCCGGAACATCCTCCAATATTGAAAGTCAGCTCGGCATGCGACAGCATCGCCTCTTCCCTGCCCGCGTGCGTGTGTCGGGAAGTTGTATTCGGGCGGAAAGCAACATATCTTCTGTTCTTATCCCTATCAATAGTGCCGTCAAACCTGTGATTTCAACTTGTTGAAGCTGTGCACTTTTGATACCACCTGTATTGTAACATGCCTGTGCCGAAACTCTAGGCGGCGAAGCAGTTGTGGAAGAAAGAGGTGGAACCACCGACGACCTGGGAAAGACCAAATCCGTAGCCCAGCGATAGCAACAAGACTGGAAAATAGCAAACTGGTTCCGCTGGGAGACGCACCCGGGGAGTAGTTTGATGGTTGATGTCAATAGGATTGACGATACCGGGGATGAAGGGGAGGTGTGCTATGTTGATGGATGATATTTTGAGGATGCGATCTCTGAAGATGAAGATGAGTCTAGGACATCGATAAGAGGAGGCTCGATACTGATCCTATAGGTGTGGAGCGGCTTAAGTACGAGAATTGATTGGTATGGGGGCTATCATAGTGCATGGTAAATTCTAGTTGAATTCAAACGCTTCAATGTGGTGGTATGGTTGACGGGAAGTATTTGATAGAATAAAACAGATGATGCATTCCAGGGCCCTTCACTGACCGGCACACGTGATAGCGCGCATCATCCGCGCATGAGGACCTTGCCTTTGGTCGCGGCAATTTGTTTGAAATGCGAGAAGCCCCCACTCACTCACATAAGGACGATTTTCCGATAATCCACGTGGTCTGGAATATCTGGCTTATTCATCCGCATTCATGGGCATGGGTCCCCGAGCTGTGAGGGGGGGCTATGCTGAACCTTTTTGCTGTGCTGGCGCAGGCGGATCCCCACTTCCGACCTACGCATTTTCTGTTGGTGTGGAACATCATCACCGCAACCATTGCATTGGCACTTGCGAAGATACCAAACGGGGAAGGTTAATGTTGTTAACCTTAAAAGGACAAGGTCCAGGCTGAAAGGGGATGGTGTGTGGCTGCGGTTGGCTGCATAGAGATTTCTGCGAGGAAGCGGAACTAGGCCGCTGTGATTGGATAGAGCATTGGATAGGCTGAAAAAGATAGCTCACGCTAACAGACGCCATCGTCTTCTTCTAGTGGGGCATCCCCCTTTGCCAAGCAGTAAGCACAGCTCCTCGGCTCAGCCACTATGCAACCCGTATACGAGGGGAATTGTGTCGAATCTTTATCGCACAGCTTTCCCAAATTCGGACAGGGAAAGCTACTCCCGTACCACAACATCATTCATGGAGAGGATCTGACAGACGTGAGGACGAGAGGATACAGGTGCAACAATGAGCTTCGAAGAAGTAATGATAGCAGGCGAGAAAAAAAAAACAAATGCCAAGTCAGGGGTACAGCACAACCCAAAGATGCTCCGAAGTTGCCAGGATTTCTGACAGACAACCCATGCAACAGCTTCCTTTCAGCTGCCACAGAAACCAATGACAACCAGCGGCGAGGCCGCCGTTGATGGCGAAGCAAGGGCAAGGACGCTGGGGGAACGGGAAAGACCAAAACCAAGTGCCAGACCAGGCATGTACATAGTAGTGTGGACTAGAATTGGGTTACCACCACAAACTTAAAAGGGGATGCAGAGTAAAATTAGGCATGGGATGGTGTATTCAGCTCTAGCCGCAATTGCATGTATGTAGCTCCGACTGAGCAACCACTTCCTTATTATAAGGCCAGTCCTCTCCCACATGTGGCACCGCAGTCACCGGCTATGAGACTTTTTCTAGTCCGTTCAGGCTGAGCACCAGACCGTCTCGTCCCGTCTTTCCGTCTTTCCGTCACTCCGCAGAAAGAATTTGTGCAAGGCCACTCGGCGCTCCTCGATAGTCGCCTCCCCGAATCGTCATCCCCAGTGGCGGATTACCTGCTCTTACCCCCCCCCCCCCCCCCCAAAGACACCCGTCGAACACCGCAAACACCAGCGAATAGGGCGGGCATTCTAAAATAAAAAATAAAAAATGACGCCGACAACCCATCTGTCGGCCATCGCAGCCGCACTTCTTGCCGCCGCCTCGGCAGAGGCAAGAAATGGAAGGTGGAACCAGGTCAGAGATGCTCCCGCCGAGGCGACCATGGTGCAGGCCGAGATGGACATGATGGCACAGGGATGGTCACCGAAGCCCACGCCAGCGCCGAAACCACGACGCGAGCTTTTTGGGCTGGAGGATCGCGCCATCACCGAGAACGCCCCGGATACCTGTGGCTATGTCGAGGGCGTCGAGAGTAAGTCCAACTCGTGCGGGCTGGTCGGGACGACGAACTCGGGGGGGGGGGAAGACGGGGGGGCAAGGAAAAAAAGGTTGGCAAAGCATAGGAGGCTAATTGTGATGTCTAGCTATGTCTCTCTACTGCGATCCCGCCTCGGTTTGCGTTGCGGACGGATTAAACAGCCAGGTTGGATGCTGCCCTTCAAGCAATACCCTGTGTGACATCTGGACGACGTGCTTGAACTCGGACGAAGGCGACCAGTACACCACTGACAATGGCCTCACCATGTGGTGGTATGTTTTTTTTTTTCTTCCTTCTTCCCCTTTTTCGATTATTTCCCGTTTCATTCGGGACACTTGCGCATCTGGTACATGGCAATTTGGGTCACGGGGAACCAGGCAAATGTTTGGCGCGACGGATCAGGATTTGCTCGACGTGTCGGCGATGATGCAACAATTTTTGACGGAGCATTGGCGCAGAGGATCCTCACTACTCGTTGATTAAATGGGGGATTCTTGCAAAATGGCAAACGATATCCATTAGGATGAGGAAATTTTTGCTAATATGTCAATCGTGGACAGTGGTTTCGAAGACTACCCCAACTGTGTGACACATGTCTACCAAGATGATGTCTTCACCGGGTATACCCTCTTCGGTTGCGGTAGGATTGAGGGATCCGACGAGTAAGTGCTATCTAACTAGATAAAAGCAGTGCTCGAAATCATCCTGGAACGAAATGACTGACTCCAGTTTGAACAGTGTTTGGTACCTTCCCACGGCAGCCGCCGACGTCTCCAGTGCCGATAGCGACTCATCTGGCACATACACTAGCGGCAGTCTTTTCCCTACGGAGACCGACAGTGATGTTGACTCGGAGAGCGACAGCACCGACGACGAGGATATCGGTTCCGACGATGGTAGCTCCGGCGGGTCCAACAAGAAGAAGTCCAGCACGGGTGGAATCGTTGGTGGTGTCGTCGGCGGCGTCGCAGCCGCTGCTCTCGCCGGATTTGCCGTGTTTTGGTTCATCAAGAAGCGCAAGGCCAAGAAGGATGCAGAGAACGCCGGGGCCACTGGCGCCGGGGCATTCGTTGCTGGCGGTGGCGAGAAGCCAGGCGACAACCACACTCCACCCCCGATGGCAGCCCACAACGTAGCGCCTCAGGGCGCGTATCCTCAGCCGGCGATGCAGGGCCAGCCCGGTATGATGACGAACAATGGTGGCGGCGCCGTGCCCATGGGGTACCCGCCGTCAGCCCCTGGCTCTCCTCCCCCGCAAGGCGCGCACTACCCGTCCATGTACTCCAATCCGTCAGACTACCCTCAGCAGCACGCCGGCATGGGATATCCCTCCGGCGTCCCGGGTCAGTACGGCCAGGCACCCGTAAGCCCCCAGCCCAGCGGCGGCTATCCTACGCCCGCGCCGGCGTACAACCAGCCGATCCAGCAGCAGAACGCCGGAACTTATAATCGGGGCGAATGGGGTCAACCTCCCGCGGGCACCCCTCCCCCGGTTGGTCAGCAGCCTCCTCCGCAGCAGGGCTTCGTAGCCGAGCTCCCGACAGAGAAGAGCCATGGGGAGGTCAGGGAGCTTGCTGGATAGATGCGCCGGGGTAGAGGTGTGTTGGCGGCGGAGGAGCGAGCAGGCGCGCGCCGCGCAGGAGTATAGGGTCGTGATCCTGGTGTTCGGCTGTACAGCACTTGCATCTTTCGCCGTAAATATTTCCATCTCGTTTGTATTTCTCGGGGTTCTGGGAGACTGGTTCATGTGGGAGTGTGCCATTAGAGCAAGGACATCTTGCGCAGCGCGGTCTTGTATAAGATGGAAGACGCTTCCATTCAGTTAGATTTTCCATTTGTGAAGCTTCGAGCTTCCCGTTCGAGGGACACGGTGAAGAGGTGTGTACAATATATATTAGCCGCCCACAATAATGTCGAATTTCATCACCAACCCAGCGCTTGCTTCGTGTTTCCTCCGTTCTGTTGCTGTCATTAATGGTCGTCGATTAGGCGACGTGCTGAAGTGTATTATTAGTCTTGGGGGAGGGGTTTGCTCCAATGTCTGCCATGATCTACGTATTTGATAACAAGGTAGATGCTGTAGCTCTTTATTGCGCGCTTGGGCTTGTAGAAGACGGGTCAACAAGCAGCATTTGCAAGGCACATGCTTAGCCTTGAAAAGAGATGGAGACTCCGAGGCCGAGAGAAGTCATTGCAGTGTCCCTCGGAGAACTTACCTCGGGCGCCGAGAACGGCACACGAACCGGCAAGCTATTGAAATGTTTCGTTCCCTCCACGGGCACAGATTGGAAGTCTTGTGTGGATCCTGGTGTGTGTTTTGCCGCAGAGTGGTGCTGACCATCCTTCCGGTCTGCCATGTCGGATCTGCTTATTCTCCCAAACACAGCTATTCAAGGAGAATCTTGTGACGTGCCGTCGTATGTGGCTATCGCACCCCTGTCCGGTGATTAATCCATGATACCGTAACCAGAGTCTCCGGTGTACAGTATCCAAGGACGCAGGTGTGGCTTGTTGTATTTAAGTTGTCGGGAAGGTATTAGGAATTTTCACTACAAGGGCTCTAAAGACTAGGGGACAAGCCGATCTAGTCCCCGCCACATCTTGGATGGATGGCAATTTATTTTCCTCGGTTCCAATTTTCAGTGATGCGTGGTAGAAATCCTGTTTAGTGTTGGCTTTGGATCGTCAATACGCGGTGATGGTATACTGCACGAGTATATTGTCGATTTGTTTAATGGAATATTATGAGAAATCTCAGCTTTGATTCGTCTGGCGCAATAACAGCATTGTGGCCTGCGACTTGACTTGTGCTCCTTACGTTCACACATTCATTATTTGGGAAGCGCCTAGTAGCTTACTTCCCCTACGCGCAGTTTCACGCAATCGTGCAAGAACAATATAGGCTTTTGGGAAACGCGTGTTGCGTCGTTCATACTGTGTTCTGTTGTATAGAAATACGATCTACTTATATGAGCCAGAGAAGAAGCGAAAGAATAGGTCCCTCTAGTGTATTTTTGGAGCACTTCAGTCTCCATGCAGTTTCGCACGTAGTTTCCGTGAATAATAAGAGTTTCTGTGCCAGGTGAGGCTCCCTGGCTTTCGCTATCGGCTGTCACCTAACTAGTTATCAAAAGCCACAATTTATGTACCCTAGTCAGTTTAAGTCCCGGAAGCGTCAAAGATAGCTGAAATGCTTTCTTCGGCAGTTTTGGGCATTAAAGCCAAAGACAAAAGGTGTAGCAGACGACACCTGCATCCTAGTCCGAAAATAGTCACTGGTTGCAGAAAAGCAAGCCACCCAAAGTAGAGCCGAGCGTCACTTAATATCGCATTGAATTGAAGGCTGCTTAACGTTGCTAGGTTTACGCCCCTTGAGAATATTACTTGAGTTAGGCTGTGGGTATTGTCAACCATTAAATACTCGTCATTTTTAGCTACCGCCTCAAGAATAAATGTGATAGAAAACAAGCACTATGTAGAAGGTACAGTAAGTTGCACGGAGCAAAATCATTAGCAAAGCTGAGCATTCTCAAGGGTAGGATTCTTCAGTCCCGCTGTGTTCTACGTACTCGAAGGTCTGTCGCCCTTTGGCTGAGTAGCATGCGAGGTTTATGGCTTGAAAAAAAGAAACGACGGGGAAAACTTTCCTGTTAGCATTCGACAAACCTGACAGCTGTCCAAGTCGGGGCCTTGCGAGGACTTCCTGGGAGTACAGAATGTGATCAACTGCCTACTAGGCTTTGGGTAGTATTTCCGCCTTTGGTAGGTTTTACGTTCCCAGCTCAACAGCAGACAATCGTATTGCAACAAAGGCTTTTGTCGGCATAGGGAAAAGTCTGGGATTTCGCGACACAGCTAATGTATAGTAGGCCCAGCTTCGTATTTCCATCGTGCCGCTATTTGGACAAGGCAGGAAGAAGTGAATCTCTCCCTGGCATAGGAGTTTGTCTTGGTCACGAGGGTATAAAGACTTCTAGCTCTGCGCTGTTCTGAGATGGTACTGGCCAGTGTTGGTCCGGCAGGATGGGAGCCTGCATGGATGACAAGAGATTTGTCATATTGCTCTGGGCTTTCGAGCAGCCGCAAATAGTATACAATATGGGAATTGTGACGGGAGGCAGTGGTATCCCCTCCGGTCCAGGGGCAAGCCTCCTAGTGTTAGACGAATTTGAGTAACCAGGAGTGCAGGAGAACCAATGCGGATGCCTACCAATCAGCACTGCGTAGGCCCCCTTGTGCTGTGTGTGTAGCATCCCGGCTGGCATCCGCTAGCGAGGATAAAATGAAGAGAGAGAAGACGCATTGTTGCTGACGTGGATGGGTGGGATGGTGGGTACGCATGAGCTTGCAACTCTGGGGGTAGGGCGGCAAGTTTTAA
Organism: Zalerion maritima; assembly: GCA_022664585.2. Taxonomy (NCBI): domain Eukaryota; kingdom Fungi; phylum Ascomycota; class Sordariomycetes; order Lulworthiales; family Lulworthiaceae; genus Zalerion; species Zalerion maritima. The sequence continues at coordinate 44,749 of JAKWBI020000273.1, forward strand.
CGTCAAAATTCAGACAGGAAGGTTCTTCCCAAGTCTCAAGACCAATAATGTGGACTAAAGTCTTCTCCAATTACGAGACGAACGGCCGGTGGAAGTCGCAGCTTGTTCGTTTCGAATACTTATAGCAAGTAGCACTACCGGTATGGACGACTCTTCTTCACTACTGCTCACGGGGCATCGCCCATTTCAGTAGCATAGCAATGTACAAGCTGGCGCCATCCATGTCTCCGAGACGCACCAAAGCTCACTACTAAATTCCTTGCTGAGTAACGTCTCTTAATTTACCGGAGCTGTTGAATCGATTTCAGACACAGATTTCAGCTTCTAACCGTTTACTATCCATGGTACCCAGTGAAGTCCCGCGGAGCGGATATGATTGTATTCTTGTTGCCACATCAAGGATGGGTTCACTACAGAACAACAAGGGCTGCAACAAGACCGACGGGCGTGGTATTTCGGGATCTTCGCTGTTTCCAATAAACCCCCACAGAGCTGTGAAGCATTTGCCGGGCTTTAGCACATGCAACTAGTCCCTCAAGCAAGCATGATGTGGGTGAGATAGTGGCTCTTTCTTCGCCACGAACTGTCGGTGTATCGCTTCTTGATGAATTGCGGCCTGCAACGTAGGAAGGATGGATAGGGACACGTCCAGGGTGTTCTATGAAGAGTGCAGTTAGTAGCTGGAGGCAGGCTCGAAAGAAAAGCACCCTCCCACTATAAAGTCACTACTACTACTGGGATCTACGTACTCCCTTGTACCAGATGGTCGCTTGTTGGTGCTGTTGGGTGATGTATATGCAGCTGTGGCTCAAAGTGGCGGCCATTGATGATGTCCTCTCTGTTGTGCCACCCCCGGAGAGCGAAGCCCATGGGTCGAGCCCACGTATTCGGGACGATTTTGACAGAGTATTGCCATGCTTCCCCTCGCCACGCCTTCTTGGCCATGTCACTGGCTGCATACATGCTACCCATCTCTCACATACAAATGTAGATGGTAGACATGATAGACATGGCCGACATGGTAGCTGGCACTTGGTCGATACAACAGAAAGGGAGATGGATCCGGTTTGAAGTTGCTTGTCTGAATTGGACGCCCTCGAGTGAACAAGCTGCATGAGCTTTTTAATAAAGGCATTTACTGCCCTCGGAAGAAGGATCCTCCAAGTTATTGACTGCCATCACCTGCCTTCCCAACGGCAGGAACGAACACTTTGGGTTGCAAAGGCGGTGAGATGTGAAGATTGCGTCGAGCTTTCCAGAGACTGGATTGGTCAATGTCATTCGAATAGGAAGGAATGTGGTGGCAAATCTCAGTAAAGAAGTGCATGGATTCTACATACTGCCCCCGCCTGCATTCATGGCCTATGGATGGATTGAACGCAAAAAAGCGTAAGGGCTCCGATACTTCGATATGGCGCAGTTGCAACAGATCTGAGAGCGCCCCCGCTGCGAGATTCCCGCACGATAAGCGGAGGTAACGCAGCAGCTTTGAGGCAGTAGGATTCTTGGCGCCGAAACGAGTTCCCTCTCTTTGGGAGCAATTCACCACCTACGCAGTAATGCGTAATACACCATCCATGAACCCACGGGTCGTTTGTGCGCATGTACATATGTTCATTGTTCTAGGAATGCAGTTACGGCCAACGCTAGTGTTTGACATCAATTTGCTATTCTAGAGGCGGTTATCAAATGGGAATTTCCACATTGGGAGTGGATAGCAGTTACCTCTAACGTAGTATGTACCTGCCTTAGTACTCATAGGATGTGGTTGCAGTGGATCCCTCACGTACCTACTCAAAACATCCTAATTTTTAGGTAGGCAATTCCTTCCAACCGCGGTTTTACTGCCACTACTAGTACTAACCTTTTCAGGCGCAAATATTCTCCGACTGGGTTTCTTGGTGAGACTTTTTCAGCTGTCTTGAACACACTTCCAACGCTTTTTGTGCCCGGACCCGCTTGAAAAATTTTGCCTCCCCCACCATCCTCCAAACCTTACTGGCCCGTTACTGCCAATTATTCCCCTCGTGTAATGTTTTTTCCAAGTTGCACCGCCAAAACGTGCCGAAAATGAAGTCATTCCCAGCATCAGCAGTCACTCCCAGTTTGGCCAGCCTCACCTAGCTGAACCTTGGTGGCAAGCAGGGGGTATTGCCCCTTGCTGCCGTCAACCGAATTCGATCCATCCGATGCACATCCAAGGGGGGAAAAGAAGCCTACACAAGACTCGCAACTCGCAATTCGCAACTCGCAACTCACAATACAGATCCCACCAAGTAGCAGAGGACAAGACGTGCGTCCCCTTACATACTATATCGGTATCCTTCGCGTGGGGAGTAGAACGAGCTCTTAGCTTTCTGCCACATGTACACGCCAGAAGTTGAATTTATTCACCCGTACAATAGTACTACTATGTAGTGTGTCTTGTATTCCCTAAGTTCCGAGTTCGGTCCATGTCCGTTCTCTGTGCTCCACAGTCAACTCCGGCCTCCCAGACAGCGGGAGGCAGCCATCAAAGCTCTATAGCGAACGCTATGACCACCCTGTATACCCTTTGGGTGCCAAAAGATGTGTGAGTCTAGTACACGGTGCTAGTCTGTTTCCGATGAGTATACCGCGACTAGCACGGGTGTGGACCTGGGCCACGAAGCCCGGTTGACCGTCCGCCCGTATCCAGCCAGTTTATCCCTCACGCACCACATCTCGGTGTTGTCATTTGGCTCAGTATACATTGCTCGAGGCTTGTACTTCGTACCTATACTGTCATCTTCCAATTTTCTCAACTGCTGCACGACATTGGGGCTGTGCAACCCGTTCCCAGTATGTTGGGTCGATGCAGTAAGTGGCCTCTGCGATCCGTCCGATCTGCTACCGTGCGTACAGCGATTCTAATACCTTGGAAACAGGCGCTGCCCAGGTCAAGAGGACATTATTAGGGAAAATTAGCCTAGAAATTCAGAACGCTAAGAAGTCTCTCAGCGCCCGCGACCACCGCGTCGAACAATCAAGATGAATAGCCTCGTGTTCGCGACTGAGCTAGTTTCTGTCCAAAAAAGCTCCCCCAGGGTCTAGGAGATCTCCAACAACAAGTGCACCGCGGCCAACAAGTCACTAAGCATCGGAGCTTTCGACGGGCTTTCTGGCTGTCCAACCCTGTACCCAATACACAGTACAAGCATCAAAGAGCCACCTCATGTCATTGGGGGCTTCATGTCGGTTCCCGTTGCGCGGCTGCATATTTCTTTTTCACAGTGCAGCAACCCAGTCTTGGCTCGGCGTATGGTTCCAGCTGCGGCGAGGATACGTAACAGCACCTGTCCCAGAGAGGAATTGTCGAAGAGTTTGACGTCTTAACCTGTCCGCTATGAATGACTCGGCTCTATTGCGAAATTTTATGACATCGCTTCATACATACAAGAATGACACTGCAGGAGTAGCATGTGGGTGTCATCCCAGTTTGCCACCAGCTGACCAGGAATCTGCAACTGTTCTGCGGCTTCAGGGACCCAGGCTCTGCCAGGACTCGGTGAATTCGTCCGGTGCCCTGTCGCCTGCTAGGCTGATGCCCAAAAGGAAAAGAAATGTCTCAACAGTACGGACGGGTATGACGAAATGTCATTGAAGGCAGGAGGAAACTGCACACCGATCATCTACTACACCGGATCCATATACGGATAACCATAGCAAAAATATGATGGAAATGGGAGATATCACATGGGCAACAAGCTGAGCCATGGTGGCTTCATGCCGCAAAGGGACGCCATGGGTGATACCACTCAATGCCTGCATGAGACAAGTCTCGAAAGTGGGTGGTGATACAGCGAGCTTTTCCCTGATTACAAAATCAAGATGAAGAGATGCCAAGCTGCGAACGCGGTTTCGACAAAAAAGAAAAGGAGTGCAAGCCTCAGATTTTAGGTGAGATGCTGATACGGGACATGGGTGCACAACAGGACGCTGCTGATTCCTCCTTCTTGCCTGCCAGGCTCTGGATACCCATCATATCACGGCCATTGAAGCAGCCGTAGCAGCCATCACAACAACAACCATCTGATACACCGCCACGGTATGCACACCCTGGACTCTGTACTTTGCGCACAGTGTCTGCGGTGTGAAGATGGAGTGGCTGCAGAAGGGGGGCGGCCGGCCAACAGGGAGGTGAGAATTAGGACTCGTCTCCGTTCCCTTTGGGTACCAGACCAGGGCCTCGTTACCATCGCCATGGATTCTGCGCAGCTGCATAATTTTCCACCACCGTCGAGGAATCCCTTTCAGAGGTCGAAACCATCCTGCTATTTCGCCCTCCCGTCGTCTAGGCTTGCTCCGGGCGCGGCAGTGGGCGGATTGTGCTCCATTAAGTCAGGTTTCAAGACGGAGGACGGCGGCCGTGGTTTCCCATCCGCACCAGTGGATGGTTGGCCTGGAAGAACAAACAATGAGAACAGCACCCGAAGCTTGTTTACCTGACGCTTACAGAACGGCTACCAGGCACAGCAGGTGATGGTGGCAGAGGCGCCGTCCCTTTCAGGGCGGTCCAAGCGGGCGGGTCTCTCGCTCCAGCGCTTGAGCCAACCCCCATGCGCCCCTCCGATGTGGCCGAAGCGGCACAACTGGGGAGGGATTTTGCAAGCTAATGCCAGTGAGGCAACACAGATCTTGATTGATCCGATCCTTGGGACTTTGGCTTGCCTGCTTCCCCAGGTGTTCCCTGCTGAGTACTCTGCCCGTCGATAGACCATCGTCACCACCCTCCGCTAAAGCATCTTGCAGCTACCCTAACCTGAAAAGCTACTTGGATGGGAGAGCACCGCCCTGATGGAGTCAGCTAACCAGATGATGTGGGGTGACGACTGCTGGATCGATCGTTGCATCACCATCACCATCACCACCACCTCTCAGATTGGCTTATGTCCGGCACGGAGCGCAGTGGTGGTGGAAGGCCGATGCGCGGGTTGTTCTTTCTCGGCGCACACCCTTTCACTTCCCAATGGATCGATCTCGGATTCATTACACATGACACAGTACAGCTCTGAGTACCGAGTCCCACTAAGCCCAAGCACCCCTCTCGACTTGCATTGAGATGCAGCTGCTAGCATCACGGATTTGCCCCCCAAAAGCATCCGAGTCAATCAATGCCAAGACACAGCCCTCAGTGTCTCCTCGCAGCATGGTATTTCTTTTCCCTCCTCCAGCCCCACTAGGTTTCCCCAAGAAGCGACCAATATTGCCTCCAGCCGGCGAACCACAAGCCAGCACATCACGTAGTTTGGCACGCCCGCCGTGAAAAAGGACGCAGCCACATTCGCACAGGTTTCGGCCTATTCTGGCTCATGTATCACAGTGGGCAAGGAGAATATGAAGTCTCACCAGCCAGCAGTCCAATCCCCCCACACGGTTGCCATGCATTCCACTATCCTTCAGCTGTCTTTGCTCGCTTGCCTAGCCGCCATCCCTGTTGTCACCACTTTTTTTTCCTCCTCCTTCCCCTTCCTAGTCTCATTCCGACGAACATGTAGGCACCCCCCCTACAAGTCACCAGGCGAGTATACATGAATGGTGGCCAGTACAGTAGCCCGCCGTGCCTTGCCGGGCTGTCGACCGGATACTGTACCTGTGCCCCCCTGTCTCTTAGCCTACTACTACCCATCAGTAGTGTGTATGCAGAGGTTAACTTGCTAAAGTGCTTTCGTTCTTTTTGCTCTGAGGCACACTCTCTTGTCCTTGCCCGTCCGTCCCTATTTCTCACCTGAATTATTAGACTGATATCAAGGCTCTAGGCGAGGAATGCCACCGGCTCTAGTGGTACGTACCAATTTTGCCGATTTCCCTGACCTCTGACAGTTTAGATGTTTTGTTTCTCCTTGCCAAAGTTGGTGTCCATCAAGTAGGAAGCCGGTGCACAAATATCCCGTAACCTTGCGGGTGGGTGGTCCTCGACCTCGCCTCTTATAAAGACCTTCCCGCTTCCCGCTTCCCGCTCCCACGATTGGCGGTGTTGGTCCGGTACCGCAAGTCCTGAATTTAGAGTTTACTTTTCACTCTGATGTGAGTATCCCGGCACCTTGTTCATCATCCAGGATTCTCTTCCACCCACCAGATACATCATCTCCCTGATCAGCGTTCCACCCTGGGAGCTAGTCAAACCCGCCTCTCAAAATACAACAAACATTGTCTATTTCGGAAAGGAGCTCTGTTTCTTCGAGACGCGAGGGTGTTATTAGACGCTTCTCGAATGTTTCTTCCTCGGCTCTTGACACCCCATTTCCTATTCATCGGATCCCTTGCTGTCATCACTCGGACTAATTTTGACCCTACACCCGACAGCCCTGGCCTCGTGGTCTTGTTACCTTTTTGTTCAACAGGAAAAAAGGTGCCCGATTCTGACCCAATTATTCGGATTGTTTAACTCTTCCCCGTCGCAAACAATTCCACCCTTTCCGCGACCCAAAAGAAATTCACCCCCCGTTCGTGTCACATCTCACAAATACCCCTTTCCCATCCATCCCATATCGCCTTCTCGGTTCCCGGCATAGGCGAAAACGCACGCGCGCTGACGGACGGTCCTCCCACCATCCGGCTGAGCCTCAATTCCGCCTTTTAAATAAAACCCGGTCGATAAAAGCCCCGCATTCCGAAACAATATTTTGCGGCCACCATGTCGTATGGTGCTAGTTCTTCGTCGTCCCACCCGTTTTCCGGCCCCGCGACTAGCTCTTCGGGCAGTCGGCCTGGGGGGTCATCCCGCCCCGGACGCGGCGGCGGCGGCGGCGGCGGCGGCGGTGGATCGAGCGGACGAGGAGGCGGGCAAGAAGCTAGTCCACTCGCCGATTTTGACATGCTCGAATGGCACCCCCAGTTCCAAAGCTGTGTTCGCTATTTCGTTGACGAGGCGCAGTACACGGGTCCCGTACAGGCCCTAGCAGCCTTCATCAACATCCAGCTGCCGTTTCAGAAAACACCTACGCCCATCTTGGCCTCGAACCAGCAAACCTCACCACCGCTTCAGGCTGCCGCCGTTGCCGCTGCACCTCCCCGTAGAGGTGGGCCTGCACCAGCCGCTCCCGGTCCAGCGTCATACCTGGGCCCAAGGCAAGCTGCTGCGGGGACATACCCATTTGTCACGCTGACCCCCTACATCCGGAGACTTGTTGCCACAGGTTTCGACTTTCCGCGGATACTTCACGGGTTTTTCGGCAACGACTGGGAAGAGGGCATCGGCCCCTTGCACGACGCGGAGAGGAGAAATTATCTCTTTGCCTCCAAGAGCGACACTTGGCTCACCGTCAAGTCGCACTACGACATGGAAGCGGAGCAGATGGTCCCCTTCCTACGGCCTCTCCAGGGCGCCTCTGAACGAGAGATTGTCATGGTAGAGGGCATGTGGAGTGAGTGGCTCGCCATGCAAGACTGGATGCTCGGCCCGAGGGCACCAGGAGGAGAGGGCGACCCAATGGTCAAAGACGAGGCCGGAAACTGAGACTTTGAGCTCGGCAGAATTGCTCGACATGTCTCGGGGACAGCAGTCACGGAAGTAGCATGGTCTTGGCAATGTGAACTGCCTCGCCGCGACGCTCACCCACGAGAAGGAAGTCTGGAAAGAGACATCCCGGGCCGCGAGGGTCAGGGCCGAGTGTTCCCCTTCAATCGAAGGGGGCAGCAGTCCACCTGGCCCACCGTGTACTACCTGTATCACTTTGACTATAAGGTGCGGGGCGTCTCGCAATCTTTAGGTAGGCTACTCCGCTGCCGTGACTAGCTTTATTAGGTGGTGGGTTTTCAGCTTTTCCCTAGTAATGTGTTTTTACGAAGAGTTCTGTGTGTGTTTTTTTGCATGCGGAGTTTAGAGAGGAGGAAAGGGAGGGGGGGGGAATTAGCACATCACACACACTCACACACACACACAGACAGCACGGTTTTACTCTTGAGGAGTACCGGGCATCTTGAGGGAGCATTCACTATATGGGGGCTGGGAGGCAGGGCATAGATTTCAGGCCTTGAGGTAGCAAAGTCTCTTTTTACTATTTTGATATCTCTGTGCGATCTTTTTAATTTCTTTTTTTTTCTTTCTCACCGCGACGAGAAGTGCAGCAAAGATTGTTGCTGCTCTTCCCAACTAATGCCAATGCTTTGCTATACATATAGATATTATTATTATTATAACTTTTCGAGATTCTTGTTGAAATTACTTTCCCCTTCGGTCGACCTCGTGGGATGTGTTAGAGGACCCTGCGAGGAGGTCGGACCTATGTAGTTCAATTACGAAGCCGTGACGAACTAAGCATGTTTTTTTTTTTTTTTTCAGTCAACAGGTCCCGGTGAGGCTTATTATTCGCCGAGATGAGGCATTGGCCAATAGGGATACAGGACGGGGCATTCAACGGTTTTTTTATTGTCGCTCTTGACAAATTAGAGTGCAGATGAGGAGTGGGTGGCTGTCGCTGGCATTTTGCAGCAGCAGCAGCAGCAGCAGCAGCAGGAGAAAGCAGCTTGAGCACAAAAATGAGCAAAATTGTTGTTGCATGTACATACATCACAGACTACTAAAATACCAAACTACTAATGTCGCCAGTGCACACCTACAGCCGCTCTGACGGAAATGGGACGGACGGATGGGTTCCTTCTGAAAAGTGACCCCATATTGACCTCTCTAGTTCCAGACATACGATTTTTATGATGCCGGGCAGGAAGAAAAGAAAGATGGAAAAAAAAAATTGAGTAGCGGAGTGCATGTAGAAAAGAAAGAAAGAAAAAAAAAAACTGGAGTTTCTCGGCATTGAGCGATGCGGGCCACCCATCCTATTTGCCAACTGGGTTAATTAGCAAAGGGGGTTTTTTTTTTTTGGGTCTTCTCTTGTTCTGCGGCGGGGCGGCTATCGATTTGTGTTGGCATGTAACTAGTTAGCTGCTTTTTTCCCCCTCTGCAATTTTTTATGTGGCCCTAGTAGCAGGGATAGGATTAGCGGCATGCCCACCCGTCTCCGGCACAGCGACGACACACATCGGCTTGGTCGTTGTTTCGTTTGTAGCCGCATTACGACGCATGCGTAGGGCCCTCGGCCATTGGCTGCAGACTCGATTCTGCGTACGGGGGAAGCGATGGGCCGAACGGTTTTAGAGTGCATTAGTCTGTTGTGATTGGGTGGCAGTGAGCCTGCTATGCATGCACGCATGTAAGGTCGCGATGAACGTTTTGGCGGTCGATGACGATGACTCTGCTGTTGGGAATGTTTTGATGTCGAGTTGCTTGTAATGCCTATGGAGTGGGTAGCGGAGCAGGTGGAGATGTTTTTTTTAACCTCACGCGGGCATTATAGCCACGCCGTCGCTACTGCGATGAGGGAATAAACCGAATCTGCAATAGCTATACCTTAGAGCTCCTCGTGCTGTGGATAGCTCTAGGCAAAAATGGTACCTTGGAACAATGGACAAGTCTTTTAAAGGTTGCCAATGAAACACGCCAGCCTATCTAGAGAGTAGGGCAAATAGGAAGTAGCTATTGGGCTACGTAGTCGGATTTGTTCCTCATTGGGCCTTTCTATTCATTATATGCGTCGGGCCCAATTGCCCATGCGGCGCGTTGGACGTTCTAGAATTCAAGAATTCCAAATTGACCACAAAATATCTATCCTGAAGTTCAGCAACGCATTCTTGACTGAGACCGGGCCTAAATACACGCCACGTACCTTTTTCGACGTGCAGCGATTAGCGCCCCAGGAGGCGTGGCCCTAGCAGGCATATATGTACTGTACATCTAGCTTGGTACAGTACATACTAGCGCAGGCTGTCCAGCCTGGTTTGCCTGGCTGGGTCAATTTTTGAGGGTCTCGACCTGCATGTCTCGGATTTGCATCCACCACTGTCTTTTGTTTGTTGAACAGCCAAGCAGCATCAGGTGGGTTGCGTTTATATGTACCGTACGCACCCCCCCGAGGTGAGGTCGCCTACGCCCTAGTGATGAATTCTTCTCCGGGAATACGTGTATATTTTGCCCATCAGAGGTGAGGGTGCTATCGGGTGCTAAGGGGAGTATAGGCAGAGAGTAGCTGGTAAGTGGTGGCAGAGCCATGTATTGATAGTCGACTGACATGCTTGGCGGAGGGTCATTGCACTCTAGCGAATGTCAATACGTTCTTGGCAAGGTGCTTCCGATTGATTATCCTGTCGTGTGTGTGGTGAAAATTGTTGACATTCAGCTGGGTATGGATACGTGGGGTTTCGGAAGAGCTGTTCTATGGACTTTCGAATTGTGGGGTGTAATTTCCGCACTGCACCTTGGATGTAGTCGATAACCACCTTGTTGCTAGTTCGTCATGAATGAGTGGTGTGGGTTTAATCCCGGAGTCGGATGGATGTCCGCTCTGACGGGACGGGAGGGAAGAGGGTGGGAAAGGAGTGGAACGTTGGACTCGTGGCATAGTGATGAAGTTAGAGGAGATTAGGAGAAGCTAGTTGCCATGTCTCGCTAAAACATACCCATCGGAAGCTGTGATACTGCGTGAGTGCCTGTTTCACTATAGGAACCATTGGATTATTGGTGAACGGGCTAATTGGATGAGAAACAATGGTGTTGAAACGAGTAGGCGACCGTTCGTGTATACTCACTACGACCCTGTCGAGCTGAAATTCTGGTTCCTTTGCTTCTTTAATTGCTGGGCTCAAGTCGGAAATAGCTTTGTGGCGCTTTCAAGAGTCTCTCCTACTGGGCTTTTTAGTATATTATTCTAGCGGAGGCGGGGAGCATAGGCCCTGTTCAGTTGGCATTACGGAAGATTATTGGATGAACCTAAAGACCCAGTATCCCCCTCTCCCCTGCTTAGTTGGCTAGATTGGGAGTTGATTTATTCGATGACTTCATCGCCAGGTAGACACGTCCCGAGCCGGGTGAGAAATTCCAAATTTGTGAACCCAGCCAAAAGATTGTCTAGATCTCTTCAAATGCTTCAAGGGTGATAGATAGAGCAAAAGTCAATGAGTCGTTTCGAGCAATAAATAGATCGGAATATGGTGGCACCCGCTTCTAGAAATCGTAAACCAACCTAGATGTCTGGCCAGGCGTATGTAACTATCCAAAGACGTTGAAGATTAGAGATCGTTGATAGCCCCCTTCTCGTGCCACGGAGCTCCAGAAGGGACCATACGGGTTCATTGACAGATATTCGGCGTGCTGTCAGTCATGTCGTGTATTGTGATAGGTTCCAACAAGGCTAAACCAAGTGTAAGGTGGAGAGGATCTGCATTCCGAAATGGGAGGGCGTGTCAAGATTAGGCAAAGACTGCCGTTGAGATTGATATACCACATAACTACCAGGGTGAGCGTGTGTCGAACCACCAAGAATGAAACAGCAAGAGACTGTGACAGAGCACAACTAGGAAGCAATAGGTGTTGATGGCAGAATATTTGTCAGATTCCATATCGGGGAGTGGAGCTGCCATGCACCTATCAGAGTTTGGTTATGCCAATGCTGTCAACCTCTCGAAAAAGGAAGGAGAGGAGTTCTGTCCCTGCCCCCCCCGTACCGACGTAACTAGTTGCCGGGGCTTGGGAGAACTTCCCCTCCGCATGGATGGCCGGAAAGCGACACAGCTGTAATAAAGGTAGCTACAGCTACGGGGTGACTACCTTGGCAGGTGGTCGCAGCGTCCTACGTCTACCAATGATTGACCAGCAACTGCAGTCAAAAATATGCCAGTCGTTTAAGAATCATACAGTTATGCAAATATGGTCCGATTTGTTTCTCGACCTGGTTCATTGACTTTCATGCTGGCAGCTTGTGATTCTTTGAATTTTTTTGCCGGTCCCGCCTCCTCACATCTGGAACGAAACAAATCGAATAATTTGCTCCTAGCAATTTTTATCCACACATGTTCACGCTTTTGCTTTTCGCGCTAAAACATCGCCCCAGCCTCGATTATTCCATCATTGGGTTGAGAAATATATTTCCTACTTTTGAACTGGCACTAGCGCCAAATGGCTATATCATGGCAGGGAAGGGAATAACAGACTGAACTGGTCCGAACGCCACACCGCGAGTCCATGACTCAGCCTTGGACACACCCATTTTCAATGCTTTGATCTCGATCCTACCGCCGCGCACCCAGTTTCTATCATCCATAAATGTGTCTGCACAAACCCATTAGGAAAATTGGCAGCAGCTTCTTCTAGGGGGTTCAGCTCTCCTTTCACAGTATCAATTCAGCCTCCAAACACTATGTCCCCAGGAACCTCTAATTCCATGCGGCTGAAGGGTGGGTAGTACACATACGATCCCGGTTAGATTAGATCTATTGATGCACACACGGGCCGAGCCTGCTTACCTGCTCACTGACCTCAAGTTTGTACACGACCACAGACGTCTGTGCTGTTATGGCATGGGGCTGTCAAATCCGGTCATGCCAACGGGGCGTCTTCCCCGGCTGCAAACGCGATTGCGCTGCAGATTAATATATGCCGCGGTCGATTGTGCCTTACCAAAGATCATCTTCAGAACTCAGAGTGTACTTCTGTGGGTGCCCCTGCCAATGCTAGTTGCACGGCCGAGCAGAAGGTGGCAGGTAGTTCCAAACAGAGGAAGGAAAGATCCGCCTCGTGCATGGCAACCACCCGGGCACAGAGATTACTGACCCGAATGGTGAGGGCTGCTTGCCTCTTTTGGACCGGCAACATCCAGCCGCCAGGCACATGTGTTAATCACCAGATTTTGACCCTAAATAATGCCGTCTTTGTGGAATGTCAGACAAGATACGGGGATGTAGTACCACTCTAGTTTGTTTAGGGAGGTAAAATATCTAGAGGGCTGAAAATATATTAATGCGCGTCCACAGATTTCGATATACCGGTCTTCGGCGCACCGAGCAGTACTCTTCATTGTCTCTGGTCCCTACAGATCAATCAAGTACGCAAGCCCCTTAGGGGAATTCGGTGGAACTGAAACCCAGGCATGACGATCGCATGTCTTCCGCGACAAGGGTTTTAATTTCGCAATACCGTTTGATACAAACGATTGGCCACAAAGACTCTTGGCAGCCTGTTTCTTTAGCATACTTACCCAGTGCGCTGAACAAGTGGCGAACAAGGCGTACTCACAGCAATAAAATTGGTGGACGTGATCGATCACGATAAGCGAGCGTATCCAGCTAGTGCGAGGGCATTGGGGATGAGAAAACACTCGCGATTTGAGAAAGATTGTTTGATATATTGGCTGCCTGTCCTTCAATGATGGCACTCAGTGGTGGCATCCACAACCCCACGGCGGCCGTGCCTATATCAATACCAACCAAGTCAAATATATCCCACCACCTCAATGGAATTCCAAATACCATCTTCTTCCGGATGACAACAGTTTCGGCGCTGTTGAGAGACATTTTGCCATCCCGATCGATGCAGGCTGTCAGCCCTTTCACCTGCATCCCTGGCGGAAAAAGGTCCCTGCTGCAAAAGTATCTCCCTCATACTCAACAGCCTACCTATTAACTTTGCAGAACTTATCATGCCTCGCACCTTACTACTGCATCTACGCGTTACATTCGGCTCGAACGATCGGGATTCGCACTCATCCGCCCACTCAGAGCAACAAAAGGGGCCTAAAACGCAAGGCACACGCCGTTTCCCCCTCGCTAGCACTACTATACACTACAACAACCACCGGGATGAGCTTACTATGTCTCTGCATCCCCGTTGTCTTGTTTATTCTCACTCCATCTTTGCCAACGGCTTTCCTAAGTTTCCAGTCATTGTCTTTGGTGGTCAGCTGTCCCCCCCCCCTCCCAGCTTCGCTTGCAGAAAATCTCTTAGCGTATCCGCATGTCTGATTGCCGAACAGGAAAACCTTCAAGCTACAGTCTTTGATTGATGATCATCAGTCTTTCAGTCAAAAAGAAGCTACGCTCGGCTATGCAACGCGCCCCGGCCGGCAAGAAAAACGGTCTTGTCTCTAGCCACGCAGGGGAGGCTGGTGGGGAAACCCAGCGGCACAATATTGCCGTGATGGTGGTCACCGGCTGGTCTTGGAGAACACTCGTACAGAGCTCACTCAGTACCTCTCAGCACAGTTAAAAGGGTCCCAGGGGGGGACAGCAAGACGATCCTCAAACTACATGGAGATAGTTGGCATCATCTTCTAGTGTCTCATGACCTTATAGAGATGTACCTTGTTGATCTCTTTCCCGATAAAGATCTCTACGCGAGAGGTCTCTCTATTCCTCAAACTTCCCAGTTTGAAACATCGATGCGCTTCGAGATATCGTGGCCAAGCTAAAGTCTGCATACTTAATCTTATGATTTGACAAATTACAACTGGCATACAAACTAGCCCCTCCCCCAGACCGCCAGTCACAAGTAGTATCTTGATCTAATAATCTTGTCGGGCGTTACTGAATATGATTTTACCGAAGAACAGGGTTGCTGTAAAAGGTAACATCAGCGATGGCGCAGACCTTCCGAAGAGGACGGTTGACTTCCCTAGTCTAACCTTCCTTCCACTCGCTATGAGAGATGCTCCCGGCGCTGCCCTTATGCACAAGAACATATTCTGTAACCATCAAGAACCGCCAACACACTTCAAATCTTCAATAGGTGCCGCTAACTAACTCTACCATAGCGCTAATGCCCCTTTCCGGGCCCTCCTTTCCGAGCCCTCCTCTTCCCCCTGACCCAGACGTGGAAATCTCTTTCACCGCTCCTGCACCATCACCCACCCACTACCTCTTCCAGAATGGCAATTGGTACAATCAACAACACCCTATTCCCCTCGAATCTCAAAGCTTCGAGGTCAACTTGCATGGTCCTCAGTGCTTATCATACAAGCTGTTGCGGAAAGCTGCCTCCTGACGGGCAGCCTTCACGTCCACCCTGCCAGGCTTCAGTGGCTCCATGTTTAGGCGCAAAGCTGGTCATTCCAAAGCCATCGCAAGACCTTTAACTTGCTCGCCAATCAAGAACCGTCGCCCACGGCTTGATGTAGGTTCTGTAGCTGAAATACGGTATAAGCCTGGCCCAGGTCTTGGAATGATGTGACCTTCATTTCTCTCTACGAACATTTTCCCACTGCCCTCTGTGCCCAGAGGTATCTGGGTCTCCGCTACCTTCTAGGCAAAGATGCATTATCCCCCATCCACCAATACCATGTCCTATCCCCCCCCCCCCCCCCCATCCCCCCGTCCGTAGGTAGTCATAATCACTAGCAATAATAAAAAACTAGTCAAAACCACCTAGACACGTGCTTATCCGAAGCAAGTAAATAGGTATCTAGAAGGTGCATAGCAAACCACAACTCTTGCAACTCTATCCTTTAAACACTGCCGTCTCCGATCCAAGCCTCCACCGCCGTCAATTCATCCCCACACATTCACCGGGGGGGGGGGGGGGGGGGGGGGGGGGGGGGGGGGGGGGGGGGGGGGGGGGGGGGGGGGGGGGGGGGG
>JAKWBI020000274.1:0-60011 GCA_022664585.2 Zalerion maritima
CCCCCCCCCCCCCCCCCCCCCCCCCCCCCCCCCCCCCCCCCCCCCCCCCGGGGGGCGGGCCCCCCCCCCAAGAACGACGTTGGTTGTGACGTCTCGCCGGGGTTTTATTATATATATATATATATATATATATATATCTATACATCTATAGCTCAAGTCTCTCTTTTTCTGGTGGAGCATTACGCGGTATGCCCTTCTTTTCTCGCCACCACGGTTTTCGCCGCCGGCTGGAAGTATCAATACCAATATCAATATCAATATCAGGGTGCGCAGAAGCCGCGAGCGAGGCGTCGAGAACGGTACTATTGATGCAGAAAGTCAAATATGCTATGCATGCCTAATGCTACTAATGGTTGCAAATACTACCTACCTGTGCGTGGTTCGTGCTAGCATATAGAAGAAACGGCTACAGCAATCACATCCGTCCCCATCACAATTACAAAAATGTCCTACGAAATACAAGCGACATCCGCTTCTCACCTCACTTCTCCCTGATCTTCCTCTAATAAACAGTCCAACCAATCGGGGTATCATGGTATCATTTTGTTTGTTTGACAAGGATACTGCCCGTCTTGGATTTGCTGTACATAATTGCAGGTATGTGGTATGAATCGATCGATAAAACTAGGCCGAATGGAGTCTTTGCCCTCGAACAACAATGCCAGATGCTACTCGAAAGAGAACTAAAATCTCAATCTGTGCCTCTTTCGAAAAAAAAGAAAATAGAAAAAGAAAAAAGGCCCCTAGACAAGAGAGCCTGAAAATACTACCCGAATGTCCTCCCCGTCAAGCTTCCTCTTCATCCTCGGCAATAGGCGCAGGTGTCCTCCTCTCGTCGCGTCTCTTCATTTTTCTGTGTCTGTTGCTTGCCACATTACTAGCGCTGTCGTCAGGGCGGATCTCATAGTCATCGCCGCCCCAATCGCTCTCGCTTCCGTCTTCATCCGTGCTTGGAGCCCATGGTGGCTTTTCGTAGCTCGAGTACATGCTGTTGCCGCTGCCTGGCAAGACGTCAATTCCGCCACCGACGGCGCCTCCGAAGCCTGCACGGCGTTGCTGCAATGACATGGACAATGCCGCACCTCTGTTGCGCAGAGCCGTCCTCACAAGCTCAGCACGATGGTGCAGTGTTTCGAACGCATCTTCCAAAGCCTCCATGCCCTGGTAGATCTCTCTTTCCACCTCGGCCAAGACGGCCAGTTCGGTCTCCTCGTCGTTCGACACGGCGGCTCGGTTTGTGGCATTTGTCGACGCTATGCTCACGAAGCTAGCGGGAGTGGGTCCTCGACTGTACGGTCCGAACGGAGTCGTCGTGCGTGATCCCATGGCGCTGGGAACACGAATATTTGCCGGTGTAGTGCCCCTGGTCGGAGGAAAGGCTGGTGTGGCACCCCGGGATGGATTCTCGGCTGTGGGTGTAAGGGCATCTTCATCCGCGCCGGACCACAGGAAGCCATCGAAGCGACCGGACGTCAGAATCTCCCACTCACTAGGGTTGATATCAGAGATTGTGACGATGAGGTCGTGGACATGGGGATTATTGATGAGGTACAGTGCGGTTTCGGCGTCGCGAGGAACTTGTGAGAGGCGGTATAGTCGTTGGATAGAAAGACCACACTTGATGATGAAGTCTACTCGAGGCCTCTTCATGGGTGTTGGAGCCCTGAGAGCAGGCTGAAGCTCTCGAGAGCCGGCGAGGAGAGCATTGAAGTACGGCCTGTCGTCCTTGTCGAGGCTGGTGAGGATGGTAAACGCAAGAGTATCGTCGTCGATGTCTTGAGGCATGGGGGCATGCTCTTCGTTTTTGGTAAGCCACTTGTCCACGCTAGCTTTGACCTTCTTGGTCTGTCGAATGTAGTGGTCCCTGAATTCTGGCGCGATATCCGGATCCAGGCTGATGGGGGAGTTGGGTCGATGGGGTAAATCGGCTGCACCTTCGTCAGGCTTGCTTCCTAGAGTGGAAATGTCGAATGGCGGCCACGAAGGCAGATCGACCCTGCCACTGACCCTCTCAAGCACCTCACCCCAGCCCAATCCATGGTGGTCGATGCCGTCACTATCGCACATTACACACGAGCATCCAGTCGGGGGCAGATCCCTGGAGAAGACATTTTCGAGCCTGTCGAGCAGTCTCCTCGCCACCGTCCTGTGTCCCGTGGCCACTGCAATGGATCCTTGCTTGTTCATCACTGACTGATATTGCTCGAGGAGGTTGAAGAACGGAGCGAACAGAGTCTCGCATCCTGCTAGGGGTGGGTTCACCGGGCGGTAGCTGCTGTGTCGTGGGATCACGGAAAGGAAGGTTCGGGGCACTTGTTGTGGAAGGCCACCGTTGGATAGGAGGTAGTCAACACGAGGTGCCTCTTGAATATTCAGCGGAGGGGGCGGTGGGGGTGGAGGAGCAGCAGCGCTGAATCCAGTTGCGTCGGTAAAGCCTGTGGCGGCACTGAAGCCCGTCATATCGGTCATTGGCGTCTGGCTCAGCATTGGGGGCGGGATTGGTGGTATCGGCATCACTGGGCTGTGGAACGGAATATTGTGGGTGGGCATCTTCTCGTGACCCATGGGAGGCGGAGGCGGAGGAAATTGTGGCGTTTGGACTGTAGGGGTTTTGGGTGACGAGTCTGGAGCCGACTCTGGGCTCTGCTCTTCGAGCTCTTCCATCTTTGGTCGCTTCTTCTTTTTCTTGACCTTCCCGGTCGTCGACAATCTTGAAGACTTCTTCTTTGTCGCCGAAGTCGATGCCGTCCTGCTATCACTAATCATGGAATCCATTACCGACTCTCCATCCTGCACCTCCGAAACACCAGGCATGGGAGGGCGGTCCGAAGCCTTGAATGTTGCCTGGCTTGACGTCCTTGACTTGGATGACTTTGTAGATACCCTCGACTTGGTGTCCCTCGTTGTTGACTTGGACATACCAGAGAGACTAGATCTCGGTCGGTCCTCATCAACACCGGGGGGGAGGGTCGATTCAAGCTTAGGCTCGACCGCAGGGCCATGGAAATCATCTCCTGCTTTTAGCTTGGATAGATCTGTATCGGGTGGGGTGGGTGGTCGTGCTTCCTTCTTGGCGGAAGACTTGCGAGAAGTCGAGTGGTCTACCGACTTGGATCTCCTCCTGGAGGTCTGTGAACGCCGCTTCTTTTCCTCGCCGGCCCCGAGGTCAGTAGCATCGGGGGTCAAGGGTTCAGTTCGGCCTAGGCGTGAGACATCCTCCTTGCTGTGTGCCTTGCTAAAGCTTGGATAGGGAACACTTGACCCGGCCCTCGACATGAGCTCGGGAACAAGGTCGGTTACGGAGGACTGGGCAGGGAGTTCGCTAAAGTCATCCAAGTCCCGCTCCTTGTCCTTCCGGTGCCTCCTCGAGTGGGACGAGTGCGAGTCCGAGTCGGCGCTGCTCAGCTTTGATTTCCTTGATGTCCTATGGCGATGAACTCGGGATCCTTCTTCGTCCCTCTCGTGTCTTGACTTATCGGACCTGCTCTTGCGCTTTTCCCTCTTCTCCCTCCTTTCGCGGTGCCTGTGCTCGTCGCCGGGCGGGACTTCGTGGTCCTTAGACGAAGCCATGGTGCAACCATGCTCTGGATGTGACATGGAAGACAGTTCGAGGACGGTACGATGCGCAGGCTATTGCTGTTCGAGTGCAGTGATACGGGCTGGGGGTTGCTAGTTTGGTGCCCCTGGGGGGACGGGAGTGGGTGGTGGAAGCCTGTAGAGTTTGCTGTCGACTGTTGGTCGCTCGGGTAGGTATCGAACGAGTACTGATCTCTGTCGCCGTCGGGTATCAATGGCGGGGACGTACTAAGGGTCAGATAAATTACCCGCTGTCGTTGTGGAACTTAGATTTCGTCGTGGTCGTGGTTGATTGATGATGATGGCGGATGGATTGAGAAGGGGTAGGTTGGCGGATTAAACGCAGTGCTGGTCGAGGTGTGTGGATGATTGATGACGAGAGAAGGAACAGAAATGCGGGACAAGAGACAGCAGCCAAACAGATGACTTGGCGGTAGTCTGGTGGTGAAGGTGCTACGCAGCCGGCTGTGATTCGATCAGGCCCGAGGCTGCAGGAGCAACTGCCTGCAAGTGCTGGGCTTGATTGATGAATCCGGCGGTCGTGCTTGCTGCGGGCGAAGCGGTAACATACGGTAACTGCCCAAAGACGGACGGCGAGACTGCAGTTGCGCAGTTTGGAGAAGGAACCAGGCAACGGCAGCTGGGGGTCCCCGTTCGAATGGGTATTCCGGCCAGTGTCGGAGAGTGTGAAGCACACTGTACCTGCCAAATCGGATTGTGTTCCTACACCTTTCTAAAGAATGATGGAAAGTCGCGATGCTAGTTTCCATGCGACAGAATTAACTTCTTCTAGACCATGGCGAGTTTCTGCAGAGGAATCTTCAACGGAATTTCCATGACACAAGGGAAATATCCGCCGTCAGCCCAAAGCCAGCCTGCAGCTGGAGAGCCATCACCAAGCCAACAGCCCTGGCGGAGACTTGGCAAGCTATCTAAACAAATTCACCGCCGGTCGCTTCTGCCGGTGCCGAGCCATTCGAGGGTCAACATGTCATGAGGCTGACTCGAATTTGAATCCGTATCTTCATCATGGCATCTCCTGTTGCACGTGGTGCTTTAATTCTAGATGTGCCTCGTTTTTCGATATCTGTACGGGATAGAAAGAAACACAGTGCCAGCAACATCCACGCCTATCTTCCACCACCATCGGATCCAAAAATACCTTTCAATGGAGGGGTGGGTTCTCTCTTTCCATCCGTCCCCTGCAAGAATCGCGTAGAAGATACCTAACGCCCAACACCATCCCGGTGGCTACTCGATGTACCGTGGACCAATAATCCGAACGACCGGCCTGATCCGGCCTTTTTCTCTCTTTCTGTTGGCCGCGGCGATAGGGTGCTGGATTGGCTGGATGGAGGGAGAGCCAGTCGTTAAGCGCGCAGCTACTCTAATCGGCAACCCTTTCACGCATATCGCATGCGACATGCGGTTGGGAAACTGGCGAGGAGAGATGTGCAAGCAGCCATCGGCAGGCAATTAGCTATCTATGTCTCCATGGCCAACATCAATTGTTTCTTTCTGACCCAAGATTTTTCGGGAAGCTCTGTGAGGTGAGGGGTAAGTGTGTGCGCTGTGCAGTAGGCTCCGGTTTTCGTCGATCGGGAGGAAGCTGGACATCTGTCAATCTTCAACTTGCGCGGAGAGCGGAAGGCTTCGGCCCTGAGACTGGCTCAAACTAGCTGGCGGTGTTCCATTTGGTTTATCGTGAACGTTCCGCTGCTTACCATGGTCGGCTAGCGAGGTGAGCAGCGAAAATGGGTGAGGAGGTGAACCCGACAACCTCTTGCCAGGTGCGGTAAGTGGCCCAAGCTTCTTGCACCCTCGTTATCGATAACTAAATGGATAGGCTTCGTGTATCACTTGGCATGTGGGGCTATAAGCTTTGTATCTACCCGTGCTACGCCCCCACAATTACGGGGTCGGGTTTTAATTTTTTCACCCACCCGCATTATGGGTGCTCGCCACCTAAACACAACTATTAATTAAACGCAAATTTTCCCGATTTTTAACCCTTTTTATAATTATTTATTATTATTTTTTTTACGCTTTTCGAATATAATTAATAATAATACTAATAATATCTTTTATTATTTCCATTTTTTATACATATAATTTTTCTTTTATATATATTATATTAATACTATAATATAACTTTTTTTCCATTTAATTTTTTTTAAAAAAAATTTTATATTATACTTAATATTTTTACTTTTTAATTTAATTTATAACCTTTTTTAATATAAAAACCGGATATTATAAATTATAAATACCGCTTTATAATATATTTACGTTTTTCCTTTTATTTAAACCATTAAATATAATTCTTTTATTAATTTAATAATAATATAAAAAATTTATAAAAAAAAAGAATTTATTGTTATTTTTATAATTTCCTTATATATTTTTAATAATTAAAATTTAATTCCGGGTTTATTTTATATTAAAAACCCCGAAAAAATAATCCTTAATTTAATTAAACCCTCGAATTATATATTAAATTCCGAATAATTATTTATATAAAAAAAATTTAAAATAATAAAAATTATATTATAATAATTTTTTTATTTTCCGTTATATATTAATTATTATTAAGTATTTTTTAAGGAATTATATAATATTAAATATATTAAATAAACGGTAAAGATTTATAATTTTTTTTTAAAAAAAAAGCAAAAGAATAAAATTTTTAATATTATAATTTTAAATATTAATTTTATTATATTAATAATAATATTTTTAAAATTTATAACCGTTAATAATTAAAATAATATATATAAATATTAATAATATTTTTAAAATATTTATAAAATATTTATAATTTAATTTATAATTTAATTTATAAATATTATAATTTTTTTTTAAATTTAATTAATTATATAAAAAATAATATTTTATAATATATAATTTAAATAAATATTCCGGCTTTACGGCTTTATATTAAACGGCTTTTTAATTAAAGCTTATAATAATTTCCCCGTTTTTTAATATTATAGGGTTAATATAATATTAAATAAAAATAAAAGGGTTAAAAATCGGGAAAAATTATATTTAATTAATAATTATATTTAGGTGGTAAGCATTTATAATGCGGGTGGGTGAAAGAATTAAAACCCGACCCCGTAATTGTGGGGGCGTGGCACGGGTAGTGTTTGTCTGCATATTACGGCAAATGTAGCAGCTCAGGAGCAATGATTTCACTCAGTTTCGGCGACCTCAGATGTTGGGAGGTAAAATCTATGCCTCCTTTGGGGCATCTTTCCATTTCCATAGTTTCTAATTGTAACAATGATGAATGACCGCCGGCGTGTCCCAACACCGTAAATATTTTCCAGGAACTGGACAAAAACAACAGCCATAACCTTTTCCATTACCGTAGCAATCCAGGATATATACATAAGAATTGACATGACCTCCATCCGTGTCGATGATTGGAAGAGAACACGCCCGTCCCGCGTGGTGTTCGCAAAACGGTGAGGTGTTATCTCGCTCCCCCGGGACTATATGCTCACTGTCCCGCCCTGCGCAAATTTCGACGGCGGCTAATACCGCCTCTAGGGGCGCGGCGTGGGGTTGCCGAATACTGGGGCCTCCTGGAAACAAGCTGTAACATGACGGCGTCTGAAAGGTTACTTCCTACAAACATGATGCCTCTTTCGCCGAACGTCGAATCCGAGACAGATAATGGAAGGTGAGATGCTTCCGTGTTGACAGCCGCAATTAAAGCGCCATTGTCCCCCATTTTAACTTTCGTCACTGCGTTTGTTTGTGTGGTGCCGTTTGTATTTGGGCTCGTCGACGTAGGCTCCGCTGCCCCAGTCGGGGAAGACCCTTCGTAGCAGTTTGCGGTTTGCAACGCCGACGTAGGCTCCGCTGCCACAGTCGGGGAAGACCCTTCGTAGCAGTTTGCGGTTAGCAACGTCGAAAGTAGGGGTAGGTTGATGACAGCATTACCTTGACCAGATTGGCGGGGGTGCACACGAGGGGAAGGCTCGTCCAAGACCATTCTGTCGATAGCACAGAGATCAGGAGACGGGGGGGATGTGCTTGGCCCCATGATGGCGTCAACGTCGAGGGTGGTCGCCGTTGGGTAGTTGGTAGCAAGGAACTGAAGAGCTTGTAAGAGGCGGGAGTCTCTCTCGTCTAGTGGCTCGTAGGAGGAGGACCGGTGTTTATGTAGGCAGTGAGTATTAAAGTGGGTCCCCTTGTATGCTTCGATACAGAAAGCAGTAAGGGGTACTGTGGGTTGGAAGAGTTAGGAAGGGGATTATTGGTGAGGAACTACGTGATGCATAGCATTGCGGGGTACCAGAGGGTTGAAGGAGGAGACATTAACAATCTTACAAAGTGCTAAAATCTTTTTCCTTTTGATGTTCAAGAAATATATGTGGGGGTAGGTATCGGTGTGTGTGCTTTTCAAACCCCTGGTGATAGGGGAGGGTGACAGATGACTGACTATTTGGGTCGCCCCTCTTCCACTCTGGCTGAAATTCGGCTAGGCGCTGGTTCTGTTCAAAGGTAAGGAGGATAATGAGGTTGAACTTTGCAGTATCGAGCGCCTTAAATTTCTCTTCGAGATCGTTCTCGATCGTAGTGGCCTTTAGCCTGACGGAGCCGGTGAGTCTCTTGAGCTTATGCAAAGAGGTGGCAGGAAAAGAACGACGTTGCTTATGAGGTGGAGGTTGCGATGCTGGTTGGTGGGGAGTAGAGGATTGGGCAGGATAAGAAGGAATTCTGAGAGTGACCCGATGCTGCCCAAAGTCGACCTTGGCAAGACCCTTTTTTGTAAGCTTGAGCATCACAGCAATATCCGTGTCGATATCTCGCAGCACGCGCTGCACCTGTTCGTTTTGCTCGAAAGACTTGCTCCTCTGAATTGGTTCTAACACCTTGGTGAGCGACTCCAGTTGGGTTTCATGACCCCGGAGCTTGCCTTGTAAACCACTGATGGACTGCCCAAGATTATGGAGGCCATTTATTAGTTGGCTCACAGCAACTATACCGCCTACTATCTCGAGCCCTGTCGCCATCGTCTTTTCTTTTGGGGGGGGCTTGGTATGTGCGGTAGGGATAAGGGAATGAGACGAAAGATGGCAGGTGTGGTGGTGGTGGTTTGTTATCAAGGGTAACTGTCCCGTATTATAGAAGAAGGTTCTCCTTTTCACTCAAATCAGCCTAACTACTTGCAGTACAGCTGTGGCTGTACCGTATAACATTGACTGCCGTCCGTGGAAGTACCTTGTAATATCCTTAGTGGTTCCATTCTAGGCGCGTCTCTTAAGAGAAAATTCACACCCCCCGGGGATGAATCGTGATAAAAAATCCTTCCCAATTCAAAAGAGACAACGACCGCTGCAGCTTTTAATCAGTTGGACACCTCGGGTGTTTTCCGTCGGAGAAGCGACAACCTGGACCAGGAACGATGAGTTGCCACCGAGCGCCAGCCGCCGCACCAGCTGTCTTACCTGCCCAAGAGAGAAGTTTTCAGCTGATGTGGAAGAACGGAACAAAGAGGGGATGCGAGGCGGTGTCTTCCACAGCGTGCATAAATATCGGCGCCCACCGCAGCTGCTGCAGACGAAGAAAACGCACCCGTCACCTTCGCAGGAAGAGAAACAGAGTTATGAGCGACCATCACGACAACGAAGGCCTTATTCGCAGACTGTCCATGGAGGCCACTGGGGCAGCCGCTCTTGTCGGCGTGGGTCTCCGGGGCAAGCCGGCCTCGTCCGTCGAGGCAAATGGCATCAAGGTGTACCCAACACAGGTTCTCAAGGATTTGAGCAGCGAGACCGACGCCCTGGTGAAGGAATCGAAAATTCTCAAGGACAAGGTACTTTCATCAATGCTGTCATCATCACCCACGGCGATTGTCCATCGTGGTTAGCAAGACCTTCAGAGCAGCAGCTAATTCAAGGACGCGTGCAGCCCATAGACCACGATTCACGCATCACCGCCGTCCACTTTGAGAGTCAAATAGAACTATCGGTTGCGGAGGGCGAAACCATGAACATTATCCCTGTTCATTATAAAGATGGAACTGAGCCACAAGTCGGCGGAGAAAGCATCATGCCTGGAAACTATGCGCATCTCGAGAGTGGTACTCGTGTATCAGTGGAGCCTGATTTTCACGCTGTTATAGTTGTTTCGAGGCTAGACTAGGTTTTGGGCTGGGGATCATGAATGATGCCGAGACAGATGGTCTAATATTTCAACGTATCTAACTACGTCTTGCGCTTCCATCCGGCTGTTGATATAGACCGCTAATGCCTCTCGCGTTTTGCCTTCCTCGAGCGCTTCGTCCTTTTGTAGTTCTTTCCCAATTTGTATATGTCTGTGGAGCTTATGATCAATATCGACGGCGGAATCTGATTCCCGGCTTCGTAAAAAACGCTCGAACCAACTAAATGTATGATCCTATCAGCTGCCTGTCCTGAGCACATTCTTCCATTGATGTATGATGCTGACTGGCTTCGTGGAGAGAATAGCAGGCACACTCACTAATGGCTGTGTTGCCACTTCCTTGAAAATCCAGATTGCTGGCACTTCCTTGGTTTCGAGGCTTAGGAATGACTTTGCCACTGCCGGGACCCGCGGAAGCCTTGCTCTTCCCCTTCAATAGGGTCTTGAAATGGTCTTCTTGCTTCTGGTAGAGAACGAAGTTGCAAGGGTCCTGGTCATCATTACATTTTATCACTAGCAACGTTGGCTTGCAGTCCTAGGGGCACTAATGGGGAGCAGCTCAGAGACGGTTTCAAACGAACCTAACGCTCCGCCCTGAGACGGCCTGAGTGTCGCCTTCCTGAGCTCTGTCTGCGTGGCATGGCAAGCACAATACCATATATTGTTGCGACAGACGCCGCTCCACGGGCACGACGCCAAGGGGTCCTGCATCGCGGAGCAACAAGAATCGGTCTTGTGCAATGCTCGCGGACTCATAACCTGACTCCTGAGCTTCGGGCGCGGTAAACAGCAAGGCAGCGATGCACGGAGGGTCGTACGGAGACTGGCGGAAGGGCGGGAGCTATGATAGCAGTAGCCAGTGAAATGGAGTTGTGAGGATGCGAGTGTATGTTGTCTGCAGCAGGGCGGGGTTGTATTGGATGGCAGGGCAGATCATAAATGAGAAAATCGAGGCAGGGAAGATCGATATCGTGTTCGCATTAATTCCCAACGACCCAAGAAGGCTTCGAGATGGGGCTCTGCAAGTCTAGGCAGCACGGCGCTATGGGAGTATGATTTTAAGGGGGATATGTGAGGGATTTTCCCGTCATTTCTTCGTTCGCCTCGTTTTCCAGGAAACAGTTCACCATCCCGAATAATATCGTAGCTGCTGGAGCCTTTTCGACCATGGCTTGCGCCTCGCGAATTCTACCTAACCTGACCGAGTTGTGGGGTTCTCTCCATTGGGCAGTTTGGGGGTTCGGAAGCGGAGGCATCAAATAGTCGGTAAGAAAACATCGTAACAGTGCGCCTCGCTTTGGCTTCCTCTCTGCTCTGCCCGACTTTCTTACCTACTGATAGCCACATGGCGCTGGGAGACACCTAATAAGCCTATCACCGGCAGGCATATCTGGCTGGAAGGGTTGGGCTACCTGCAGCTATATCAGACCACTTTAGATGTGGATTGGGTGCACAAGACTGAGACAAAGTATGGAGGATTTGGGAATGGGAAATCTGATCACGGAGCTACTTGTTTACGGGTAATTTAGAGTGCTGGGGTAACACCTTTAGCGATGAATTTACTTTTGCCATCTGTTAAGCAGGCGAGATTCTGGCCTGTTGGCTGGGGCCCTGCAGAACATCTGGCTGTTACACTTCCCGGGGGGTTGTTCCTAGTCACCGGAAACATCCCAAACCGTCGGGCCTCCATTAAATGCCAGACGCATAAAAAGTCTACCCGTGCCACGCCCCCACAACTACGGGGTCGGGTTTCAATTCTTTCACCCACCCGCGTTATAAATGCTCGCCACCTAAACATAATTATTAATTAAACGTAATTTTTCCCAATTTTTAACCCTTTTATTTTTATTTAATATTATATTAACCCTATAATATTAAAAAACGGGGAAATTATTATAAGCTTTAATTAAAAAGCCGTTTAATATAAAACCGTAAAGCCGGAATATTTATTTAAATTATATATTATAAAATATTACTTTTTATATAATTAATTAAATTTAAAAAAAAATTATAATATTTATAAATTAAATTATAAATTAAATTATAAACGTTTTATAAATATTTTAAAAATATTATTAATATTTATATATATTATTTTAATTATTAATAATTATAAATTTTAAAAATATTATTATTAATATAATAAAATTAATATTTAAAATTATAATATTAAAAATTTTATTCTTTTATTTTTTTTTTAAAAAAAAATTATAAATTTTTACGGTTTATTTAATATATTTAATATTATATAATTTTTTAAAAAATACTTAATAATGGTTAATATATAACGGAAAATAAAAAAATTATTATAATATAATTTTTATTATTTTAAATTTTTTTTATATAAATAATTATTCGGAATTTAATATATAATTTAAGGGTTTAATTAAATTAGGGATTATTTTTTCGGGGTTTTTAATATAAAATAAACCTGGAATTAAATTTTAATTATTAAAAATATATAAAGAAATTATAAAAATAAAAATAAATTTTTTTTTTTATAAATTTTTTATATTATTATTAAATTAATAAAAGAATTATATTTAATGGTTTAAATAAAAGGAAAAACGTAAATATATTATAAAGCGGTATTTATAATTTATAATATTCGGTTTTTATATTAAAAAAGGCTATAAATTAAATTAAAAAGTAAAAATATTAAATATAGTATAAAAAAAATTTTAAAAAAAATTAAATGGAAAAAAAGTTATATTATAATATTAATATAATATATATAAAAGAAAAATTATATGTATAAAAAACGGAAATAATGGAAAATATTATTAATATTATTATTAATTATATTCGAAAAGCGTAAAAGGAATAATAATAAATAATTATAAAAAGGGTTAAAAATCGGAAAAATTTGCGTTTAATTAATAATTGTATTTAGGTGGCGAGCACCCATAACGCGGGTGGGTGAAAGAATTAAAACCCGATCCCGTAATTGTGGGGGCGTAGCACGGGTAGATTCCTCACTTCCTTATTTCTTTCTGGTGCATAAAGGAGCGTGCTGTTGGCCCATAATTAAGCCCGATCTGTGGGGGAGACGCTGTCGGGCCGTGAGAAGCACAAACACCACGGGATTGGCTGGTATTTTCTGTTGAGCAATGGAAAGTGGGGAGTCTGGGGGGGTGAGACCATGCACACGGGTGCCAAGCATAGAGCCTCAGCCGTTAGTGTTCTGCCACTAGCGAGCCTGGGCCCGGCGTCAGGATTTCTAGGGTTGGGTCACAGTGCTTCGAAATATAACAACATAATATTTATTCTGGGTAATAGCACAAAGCACCCCTGGAAGCACAAAGATGGCACGAGAAGTTTCCCTTTTATTCTACCAACCTCATATGTAGCAGTTCAGGGCATGCCACATTGCAAAGACCGAGCTCTTCGACAGTGACGAAAGAGAAAAGTACATTTACTCTCCGTGTTTTCGGTCAGGTTTTATATTTAAGCAAATTCAAACTTTTTACCATCAATTCAAGGTTCCTATCAACAGTAACCTCGCGCGTTAACGGACACAAAGAATGAACGGTGCGAGACTATCCCATCATGTAGAAAGATTGGAAATTTCGCATATAAAATCAAGAACTTGTCCTGGATCGACCCATCCCCAGCATAGGGCGAGAACAAACGACGCGGCCTGCCTTTTGGCTGTGTGTGCTGTGAAGAGCTCCTAGCGGTAAATATCCCCCACGAACTACTCTTGAACTAGATGGTCATTGTGAAACTTTTGTCGAGAATGAAAAGAAGATAATAGAAAGTGTGACTGAACAGCAGTGAATGTTTGTGGCGTGGCTACCCTTGTACGGCCTTAACCTGGGCCTGGGCCGGACTCGAGCACCAGCCTCTGAGCCTCATATCGGAGTTGATGCTCATCCCTCCATTCCATCCTGCGGGTCCTTAAGGTGCAGGTGGCTGGGCGCTGGTGGGCTTGGGAGCCGGAAAACCAAACAATCCTTCCTTGCCAGTAGGTGAGGTCGTGGTGATGCGATTGAAGAGCGCAGCCCCGCGTTTCATCATGTCGACATCCTCAACCGTGGCCGCTCGAGAGTGTGCGCTGGCATTTCCTCTATCGTCGTATATATTGACCAGCCGGCTGTCTTCACCCATCTTGATATTTTTCACTGAGTCTGTTTGTCCGTGCATGGTGGGGTGGGCCTTTTGGTCTGAGCTGGTGGAGGAAGTCGCCGGAGAGGGCGACGTGACAGCTGGAGCGGCAGGCGGCATGGCGACTTCATTGTATCCACTCACGGTCCTGATTTGAGTTAGACTAAATTGAGACGAGGTACTAGATGTAGCCGTCGTGCTAGGTCCTGCTGGTCCTTTGCACTTCTCATCTACTAATCTAGCACTCCTGTCTTCCCGTTAGGCGTGGGATGATTGTCCTGAGGCATTTTGGCGTAGGTGTTGATGATGGTGGCGGGAGTATAACTGAGGGCCAGTGTCCGAATGCTCTTGTAAGTACCAATGTCTTCGAGGGGTTGAATGCCGAGTTGAGAACGGAGACAAAGGATGATGACGGCGAGGTGTGGCGCATCAAGTCTCTTTGAGAAGAGTCGGGAGATGTATAGTTTGCCGAACCGGCAAACCGTTTGAAGCGCGGGGTGGCAGTTGCTTGGCGACGACCGGAACGATGCTGCCCAAAGTAAGGCTTCATCATTTCATCTGGTAGGAGAGCCGATATTGTCTCCACATTATCATTCATGCTTTTGAGTACACTCTGGACATGCTTGTTACCCACCAGCCCACCGCTTCCCTGCAGCAATTCTACCGTATCGGCAAGCTGATCCAATTGGACTTTGCGATCCCGCATCTTGCCGGGCAAGTCATGGATCGTATCTCGAAGACTGTTAATTCCCTTCAAGGCACAGAAAACCAACTCAGCGGCCGCAACCACACCGCCAAGTATTTCGATACCTGTCGCCATGTGAAGGGGGTGTGTATGCTTTGTCGACGTGGACCTGTGATGTTGGGTGGTGATTCATTCGGTATGTCGGGGGGGCTTCGATGCTGCATCGCCAGCCTCGAAAATGGTCGAGAAGGGGGACCCTGGCGTGGTGAGCCCAGGGTTGATATATACTCTGGTTACAGGGCAAAGTTTTGTCGGCAAGAGGTCTTTTGAGACGGGTATTGTCAGATGTGGGAGGTCAAACTAGGTCACTTGTAAAGGTGGCACAATCAGGTTGACTGGGGGTTGTGTGTGTGTTGTTGTGTATTTAAAAAGACGTACGGGGAAGTTATTTTATAATATTATTATTACCCTTATTACGCCGTACACATTCATAACTCATATATATATATATATATACCTGTTCTGTATTAAATATACCTGTTCTGTATTAAATACGCAATAACGTATTTAATGCGCCATAACGTACTAGATACGCGATAGCGTATTTAGTACGCACTGGCGCAGTTGATACGCACTGGCGCAGTTGATACGCGTATCTGACAGATACTGGCAGAAATTGCGGCATAGGAGGGGTGAGACACCTCGTTCCGGGTGTATTTGATACATTGAAATATGGGAGCTCGCCGACGCCACGGACCAACAAGATGGCGGGGACTTCTCTTCTGCAACACCTAGAGACAAATCATGAGCACCAGTTCCAGCAGCCAGGGAGTCTACGAGCTCTCGCACGAGGCCACGGGATTAGCCGTTACTGCTGGAAACCTCCTTACCCGAATCAAGCTGCCCTCGTCCGAAGGCGAGGGGCAGTCCACCATTTACCCAAAGGAAGCACTTGAAGAGTTGATCCCGAAAATGAGAGCGGTGGCCGAGGCGGCAAAGCTCCCGAGAGCCAAGGTAAGGAATGTCTTTTTCTTTTTCCCGATATTTATTTAAAACAGATACAAGCTGCTGGGAAGCTTGAAGTAGGGACTAATCAATATGTAATGTGGACTACTAATAGTCGTCCATACTCGAATCCCGCATCACCGCCGCCCATTTCCACAAATCCACCGTTCTCACCGTGGAACAAGACGAAATGATTGATATAATTCCCGTTCACTGTAAAGACGGCACGGAACACAAGATTGGGGACGACCGTGTCGACTTGGGGTGGTACTTCCACACTAAGAAGGAGATACCGGTGGAGCCCGATTTCCATGCCATCTTGATCGTTTCGCGACTGAAGCCTACCGGATAGGAGGCTTCCTGCCGATTGTCCTACAAGGGAGGGTATTTCAGGGAGGGTGGTTCCTAGTACCTGGCTACCTCGTGCCGGTGGAGTATGGATCGAATCATTGACCTGATACGGGAGCCTAGAGTGCGTATGCGCAGCGGTGCGGCCGAGCCACGAAGTTGGTCCGTTGATATTATTTCTTTCTGGGACGGAGGTTTTTTCTGGCGGGGAGCATCGACAGGTTCTGCCAGATGGCGAATATGGTTGGCTGATATATATTCTGGACCGGGAAGATGTGCGGCTTCGTCGAAAAGTCCCGCGAGAACGAAGTATGTGTGGGAATCTTGACTAGTATAGCTGTCTTGGTGTTGTTTATAGCGGCGTCAGTGTACCTAGGTGTCTATTTTCTCCCTCCTCTACTGTTTTCACCACTCAATAGTCCATTTTATCGACTAATTCATTCCCCTTTCCCAGCAGGGAACCGAAACATCAGTCGCCTCGGGGGAATTAGATGATAATAGCACTTACTTACGGCCAGGTTTCCGCTTCCACCCTGGTTGACGCCCTGCATTCTTGTGCTGCCCTGGCGGTGAGACGTTCCGTGTTGGGCTGAGTTGTCCACTGTCTGCCTAAGCCTTCCGCCTAGGAGAGGTTGGTACCGTTCAACCTCATTCATGTATAACGAGAAGCCGCAGCTATCCTTGTATTGGCATTCTGCGACTAGAAAGAATCAGTGGGCGCGAGCTCAAAACGCAATGTAGCTCTTGAACGCGCTGGACGCACCTTTCTTAGACTCACACGGCATCCGAAGCGCCGGGATAAGGATCTCTTTGCTGCTGTAACAAGCGCAATACCAAATACCCTCCCGAAAAATACCACCCAGCGGGGTAGACTCTTCGGGGGGTGACATCCTGCAATAGTCGGCAACGGTTTGGTAGTTGGGCTAGTGCTCTGGCTCATAGCCTTAGCAGATGTATGCAGGGTGAGCTGCACCTGCAGTGGTGAAAGAACATGGGCCTGTGAAAAGACGCAGTGCTAGTACGTGGGTGTATCTGTATATACGCAATATAACTGGGTTGTCGCGCAGGGGGGAGGCAGGATATCTCTAGAGGCCAGATTGGAGCATGGGAGCCCGATGCTGTGTCCCCATAAACACCTAAAAACATGAAGAAAAGCAATCAGCCATGGGCAATGGGTCATTTTGATTTCAGAAAAGATACAGGAGGGATTCCTATGCGCCCTCCCGGAAGCTAACCACCGCCCGTTTTCCATCTTTCGGAGCCGCATTGGTCAATGCCGTGACACTCCTTTTGCTTCTACCTGTAGGAGACTTTTGGTGATGACCAGCGCCTCGTTATGGCCAGGCGGATCCGGATGTGGAATGGCTTTTTTTAGTCTTTAGATGAGAAGCCTACGGCCTGGGTATGAGCACAAGGTGTGGTGGAAAGCAACCTCAAAAGCACAGAGGAGGGGAGAGGGTGTCATGTCTCCAGACAGACTCAGACCAGCGAAAAGATATGTAGCCTATCATGGCTACGCTGACAGCCACCCTTTTACAGCCATCACACACGAGGGTGGTCGGTGTTTTCTTATTATCAGGCCAGAAGCGTCCCGGAGTTTCCTACACTTCTCAAGCTTCAACAGGAAACAACCAATACGGGAATCCCTATTTGTGAGAAATTCACTCATTATATTGGGGAACATTGTTTGTCTGCCGCAACTTCAGTAACTTCAGCCCAACTATTTATGCTGTGACATATAGTGGTGTGCCACACGGTAGGCAAATCTCACAACCCCTAGAATCCCCGTTTGTAATTACGAAAATAGCTACTAGGCTCCCAGAAGAACGCCTTGCGTATACCTCATTGAGCTTTACTACATGACAGTGAATATTCGTGGGCTTTTACTGGGTCTTTTGAGGTGCAAATTTGCGTAGGAGGTGGAAAAGGGGATCACGGAAACTCGAGGCATCCTCCCATGCAACACCGTCTACTCCAGATGCCCCGGAAAAAAAGAAGGCAGAAAGCAGTTCTATCCATACTCAGGCGCCCTATCATCCAGATATTGCACTTTAAAGCATCAGAAGTAGCACTTTCTGCAGCATGCATGTCTGCAATGGTGGGTGGGGTGGTACAACAATATCTATCCTGCATCAAAGGTGCCGTCTTTTTCACAGCCTGCCGGAAAGTCGTTCGTTTACGAGCCTGCAGAAATGTTGGTGGTAACACAGCATTGAGACATACATGGGTGCTTCATTCGCTGTAAATGGGCCACGCTGATCCGACTGCCTATCTTGGGGGATTGTGTATCTCGAGAGTGGGGAAAAGGGCGAGTCTGCTGGGCCATGACATGCGACAGCTATCAGATTGGCTAAGCCCGCCGACCGGCATGCTACTACTTGAAGAAGGCAGAGCATGGTGGGGCCGTTCACAGGCTTCATGAATAGGTGTTGGTGGTAGAGCCTCGACGAAGTGCAAGAATCATAGGACTAAAGTATTTCACCTCTGCGCGACCTTCTCTATTACTTACCAGCAGCATATCGGAAGCGCTCCAATCGGGCTTTGCGTTTCATTTGGAGCACAAGCATGGGTGGAGAGAAGGGTGGAATCATGAGGCGCCTACTCTGTTTCTAAACCAAAGTTTACTGCGACATGACAAACAATGCCTACCCCTTCTGATTTCGCTGCGCCACCACGAACCTGCACTTCTTGGCCTACCGGCAAGACATCATTCGTTCTCTAGGAGAACAACAAAAATGTGGCGTCAGTGTGACACCCACATACCTGAAGATCCGCTCGACAAGAGGTTGTTCGGTACATGATGGCTATGGGAAGTATAATCGATCTAGCGATTATGAAAGAGCCTTGCAGTAGGTTTCGACCTATATAATAGGAGCCGAGGCTTGGGATGTATCATGGTATGGTGCGTGTAGGTTGGATCACTCAAACTGGCTTGGCTTGTTGAACACCGAGTACCGAGAACAGGTTGGCAGAAACTCGAATTTGTAGCCCACTTCACGAAAAAAAACGCTTCTGGGATGAAATTGCCTGGTTGTCTCTCGCAGTATTTATTATCATAGACATTTTTCCAAGTCGGACATCCTAGCTATACTATTGCGTCAAGTTAGTATCGTGAGTCGCGCACGGAGTCTCAGCACGTGGCCTGATCGCGTGACATTCCATGCCATGCCATGTCAGTACTAGTGTAAGGCTAGTACCTGGCAGGGGGGAGATTCGATGAGTGACAGTCGGACGCTGTATTGATTGGCTACGGGACCTGGCAGACACCTTGACATCTCGATTAATGAACCGCTTCTCCACAAAATGGAACATCTCGTGATATTACTGCTATGTATGCATGCGTGGGCCTTGAGATTTGCCCATGTCCTGGTCCACGTCTAAGTTCCTATTCACCAACCAATAGTAGCAGTGGCAGCCCAGGTCCTACTTTAGTAGCCGACAGAAACCCTATGTGCAACAGTGCCGCCTCTGGCTTTCAAATATTTTATATAGGTACGCCTGCTCCAACGCTAATGAAACTGCCATAAAAGCGAAAAAGCCAAAAAAAAAACTGATTAGGCACAAGAAACACCACGCCGATATCCTTGCTTGGCGGTAATTACGCGTAGGGTGTCTATGATAAGTTTCGTTTCCCGTTTTCTGTCAGACGCCTAACCCTTTTGTACTACCCGTTTCCTCATCCCCCCCCCCCCCCCCCCCGGCGCCGGCAATGATGATATGATGAAAAAAAGAGTTGCTTGCAAATTCCCCTATAGAGATGGACATTGTTGTATACTGTGTGGTTTCGAGTCATGGTCCGGGCGGTGTATTCAAACCATGTAAGCGTCGGAATAAACCGATTTTGGGACTGTTTTAATGACACTGAAATTTCAGGTCTATAAGCGCACACGGTTTTGGTGACTAGCATGATTAAAATGCCCGTATGGTCAGTGAAAAACGGATGTAGAGAAGTGAACGGTGTCCAGGGACGCCTGGTGCGGCATAAAAGTCTATGGGTCTTGGGGATGGAGAGAAACTCCTGGTTCGAGCGAGTACGCCGATGGCATTGCGCCATGGTTTATCTAGCTATAAAACCCCTCCACGAGGTAAATGACACCGAATACGAGGAACGCAATAGCGCCGCCGATGGTGACTGTTTCCCTGTTAGTTTAGTGTGCAGGGCCTGGGGCGGGAGGGGGTGATTGTACATACCGACTTTCATGCTGACCTTGCCAGCGATAGCCCTGCCACCAAGGACGGCGACACCAGTGCAGCACATGTGTCCGAGCACGGCACCCAAGGTGACCCACCAGTAATCCTGGCCAGCAGCCATGGCAATGGTAGCAATCTGAGACCGATCGCCCCACTCACCGAGGAATGTCATAACGAAGGTCTGCACCCAGGCTGGAGAGAGCAGGAAGGAAGTGAGGTTATGAATTCCGTCGATGGCTCCCTTTAGCCCGCCGGCGCCGGCACCCTTTCCGCGCCCACCTCCGTGCCTGCTGTCCGGACTAGAGCTGGGAGACCGGGGGGGAGAGTTGAGACGGGACTTTGACCTCGGCTTGCGCGCGTAGCCAGCCTCCATCGCATACACCGAAGCCGCAGTCCCATTGCGACGTGCCTCCGACTCCTTCTCGGAAATCTCGCGCTCAACCTCATGCATTTCGTCTGCAACGCCCTCGTCGGGCGACATGTCCATTCCTTCCTTGAGTAGCTTGGCACCAAATCCCAGGAAGAGAACGGCGGCGGCGAAGTTGGTCAGGGACTTGGGAATGAGGGTGGGCAAGGCATGGCCCAACACGGCTGAGAGTACGGTCATGGTTATAAGGGCGGCGAAGGCAGCAGAGAAGACAACCATTCGGTCATGCTTCATGGCCATCAGAGCAGCAACGAGGAAGGTTTTGTCGCCAATTTCGGAGACGATGATCATCGTGTAAGAGAGAACGAAAGAGTGGAGGGGTTGGATCAGACCAGACTCATCATCGAGCGGCAGGGGCGCTGCCGAAGAGCCTGAGGATGAATGGCTTCCGGAATTGACATCAAGGTGGTCCTTTACGGCAGAGTTGGGGATGGGGTTGCTTTTGTCATGAGGGACTTCGGGGAGATCGTCAGGCTTCTATTGTTTTCGCAAAGGTTGGTTAGCATCGTCCTTGCCGAGAGAACAGGGCCCGAAGTATTATTAAGAGGGAGAGTGCTGCGTACCTCGAGGCCACCAAGTGTGTCCTCCTGGTTTGCATCTTTGCTCTTCTCACTCTCAGCCTTGTCTTCCTTGCTGCCCACGTCGATCCCCTTTGCCTTCATCTTCTCCTCTTCGCTGTGGGGCAGAGGTGGCTTCTCTTCCGGGCTTATTGGGGAGCCCTCTGACTTTTCGCCAGTCCTGGCCTCCTCTTCCTTGCGCTGACGTTCTCGCTCACTTACTCCACCTTCAGTGCCGGTGGTACCCTCCTTCGCCTTGCTCCGCTCCTTGTCGTCCATGACGCCGTCGTTGGACTCTGGTATCTTGTTGCCATATTCGTCGACGGTGGTGTCGAGAGGCTTGCCTTGTGCAGAACCAGGGTCAGAGTCTTCCTCAGAGACTAGTGTCTTTTCCTTGTTGGCTTCCCTGTCACCACTTGTCTCGACGAAGGGGCCTTGGTGGGGCTTTCCATCCTTGCCGTCGACGGGGGCATCTTGAGTGGTTCGTCGTTGTAATATGGGACCCGAGCGATGCACGACAGCATTGCCTCGAGTGGAAACGGCAGGAGAAGAATCGGCGGCGGGATTGGACAGGACGACGGCGAAGGGAGAGATCAGAAGAAGGCCCAGAAAGGGCGACTGGTGGGGTCGCAGCTTCATTATTGAAACGGTACGTGGATGGATGGATGGGAATGGATCAGCGGATGGAGTTGAATTTGGCTATTTGAAGGAATCGAAAGGAGGGACTCGAGATTGGAATATTTTTTGCTGTAGTCAAAGTCGTGACAGGGAGTGAAGTGAGAAAGACGCGCACAAAACAGGGGCTAGTTAAGCTTCTCAGAGACGTGGCTCGAACAAGTTTGGGGTGGTGTTGGTGCAGCTGAGCAGGTGCAGTGCAGGGGCGGCCACTTGCTGCGTCAGGACAAAAAAACGCACGTGCGCAGGTGGCGGCACACAAAAGTCAAACGTGTAACTCGAATTTTGGTCGTCGTGCGATGGGGCGGTAAGAAGTTTCGACGCAGCTGCTGCAGACAGGAGGTGGACAAGAGTGTCAGAAAGTTGAGTTGAGAAAGAGAGAAAAAAAAAAGAAAAAAAAGACACAGAAGCATGGAGTTTTGGGGTTTGAACAACCTCGCCGGCTGCAGAGTGAAAAGGGAGTCCCTCAGTTCGACAGCAGGGGTCAAGCTTAGCAACGGTGCCAATAGATTATATGGTAGTCATTGATTGAGGCTGAGCATGGACAGGGTGTCATTGGAGCTCTTCGGGTTTCGAGCTGCATGGTCAATTTCGATCAGGTATTATTACCATATGTTTCTTTCCATGCATTGGAACTGGCCGTCTAGAATGTAGACGGTTGACTTTGTATTCAGCAACCTCTATCTTTAAGATCAGCCAAGCTGTTCGTTCAGCAGTTCCATGAGAGTCATGCCCAACATCTGCTATGTTGACAGCCGACGTACATACATTCCCCAGATCTCTTAGCTTTCGGGAAATATTCAGCATACAAGATGTGTTTCCTCCTGCTGTTTCTATAATTGAACAAATCCCCACAATATTTCAGCATGTCAAGGCTCCATGTGGTACCAACGAAGCACTGTCCCAGAAATCCCACCAGGCGCTTGCGTTCCTTCCCATTCTTGTACCCCCTGTGTCTAGATGCGGGCCGTAACTGCAGAATGGGAGCAGGATGCCTCCGATGCTTCGTCATCACTTCACCCGCGTTGACCGTTAGCTAATTCTTTCTGCGTGCCAATTCAATCATCCAGCCATTTATCAAATACGCCATGAGCATCGTCTGCTGAAAATAGTTTCTTATTACTGCTCGCGTGTCTGGCTGTCGTATCATCTTTCCGTTTGCCTTCTTCGACTGCCTTTTCTTGCTTTCCTTTGGGCGATGAATTGCCAGCAGGGGGCCGGGAAGTTGCCACTTTGGAGGGCCTAGAACGGATCAAAAGGGGGCGCACAGACCACAGTTTACACACACATAGTATTGTGTTAGTTCGGATTTTGAATAGCGGCTTCTGATATAACATCACATGATCAGGCGTCATTCCGCAACAACGCGTGGCGCCACAGGGCATTGTGCCGCGATACCCTAACCCTAACCCTGCCCAACCCTACTTTTTTTCGTCTTTTTTTTCTTCACATGCACACATAACCGCGTCCGGCTGTTTTCCTCTTTCGGGCGTTCATTTATGACAGGTTTGCATCTATATATTCCCGACGGCCACCTACACTCATTTTAATCATAGCCACAGGCTTTTTCTGCCGTGGTCGTTCACCTTGGCTGCAGCCCAGTCTTGCTAGCTTCACATCTGCCGCCAACTGTCAACTTGGGACGGTCAGCATGCCGCCCAAGCGAAAGGCTGCCCAGGTGGCAACTAGGCGCGTCCAAACAAGAAGTCAAAGTAGGGACCCAAATCCTCATCCACCACCATCACGACGACGCCAACCACAACGACAACCAGAACAGGAACCTGAAGAAGCAGCCCGGTCCTCCCCGCATCCATCTCCATCCCTGGAAAGGGACTACCCCCCGGCACCTAGAAGGCATGCACGCCCTACGAGAGCACGGGGCCAGGTGGTTATGACCATGGGTAGCATCCCTCCGGGACCCAGCTCATCCGCCTCGGGACCTGCCCCACCGGGAAATCAGACTTTGAACTCGAATGTGATGGTCAATGTCAAGGACACGCTTCTGCAACAGTCCAAACAGCTCATCAACCACCTCAACGAGCAGAAGAGGGACGAATCGTGGCCTCTCTTGGCCAAGGTCTTCAACCAGTTTTTTGAGCAGGCCCGGGACCAGTACCTTCTGGGCGACACCATCTTCATCGATCCAGCCATCCGAGAGAAGATTGCCGAGGAAAAGACAGAGGCTATCGCCGACCCGGTGCTACAGGCGGCATACACGGCAAACCTAACTACCTTGCTCTATCTGTGCAACCAGTTCAAGAGCTCGGCCGAGGCAAACATCCTGACCGAGCTTCTCCAGCCTCTCGACGACACGTTTCCTTCGCACTTTGTGCCAATAGTGCAGATGGACAAGGAGAGAGCAAGCGAACTGGCAGACCTTGCCGTTTGGGTCAGATGCTACCGCGCCCTCGCTGTAGTCGACGGGGGCATCAAGGAGGGCGACAATCTCAACACGTTGCGCGAGCAGGTCACCGACATCTTTTTTGGCGCCAAAGACGAGGACATCGAATCCTTCGCCGAAGGAGGTGATCTCAGGCGCTTCGTTGGCCTCAGCCCTGAGAGGGAAAATATCGCCCACACTGTACGATCGCTGGATAGCATGCTGCAGAACGAAGGAGATTATGATGCGTGGAGGCAAGAGATCTCGAACGAGAAACTTCCCTTGCTGGAGAAGCTGGAAGAATGGGCGAGGAAAACACTCGAGTTGGGTCCCGCTCGCGACAGTCAACCTACTCTACGACGCCAAAGCGATGCAGCCGCAACCATTGCAACAAGCCACCCAGATGATGAGCCTGGGGATTATTCGGAATCCTCCGACTCGGGTGACGACGACGACGTTGCCATCTCCCGTGGCATCGCCGAAGTTGCTCGCCGAGATGGACCCCCGGGATCTTCCCCAACACAGCGCGATGGGACCCCGCAGGACTACCCGGAAGTCACTCTCGACCATATCCGGGCCTCACAGGCCACAGCTCCTCAACGCTCCCAACGCTTACCCAACATCCAGGAGGATTCAGACAGCTTACTGGTAAAAAATGGAACGCCCGTCCAAGAAGGGGCGGCTGTTGGGTGGCGAAGGAGACCCGTGCTCTCGACTCGGGACATGGGGGGGATGGAAAATGAGGAGGCCGAGGACGAGGAAGAACAAGGCGCCTTTCAGACAGATGCACGTGGGCCCAAACCTAAGAGGCGTCGCGTCGTTGCCGATACCCACGACGGGTCTGTCGCGAGCGTCGCAGCTCGAAGACCGCTACCGGGTACACCGGGATACCCGACGAGTCCCCGAAGGCGCAAACCACGGAGCGGTTCCAATAGTGCCGCGCCCCGGAGCCGAGCTGTCAGCGGCGCCACTAACGGCGACGACGCGGAGATCGACTTTAGTGTCCTTAGGAGCCAGAATACCGAGGCCAGGGCCAGCAAGAAGGCCAAGGTACAGCACCGTATACCCTGGATGACGGGGGACGAGAAGACTCTCATCCGGGCGGTGGGAACATACATGGCCCGCTGGTCGGTCATTGCAAAGGAGACCGAGTTCGACGTGGGGCGCGACCAGCAGCAGGTCCGTGACAAGGCGAGGAATTTGAAGGTGGACTTTTTGCTGTAAGTGGCTTGGCTCTCTACCGCTTCCTCCTTGTGACACAGGCTGTCTAGCTTCTGTGTTTTGCTAACTAATGCCACGTTCCCAACGCAATAGTGCCGACGCTGCTCTCCCCCACGGTTTCGACCTCGTAGCCCTCGGTTCGAAGGAAAGGCAAAAAGTCATCAGTATGGGTAAGAACCCGGACAGGAAGGTGGATGATTGGGATGAGGAGGAGCAGACAGTCACCAATAATATCTACATGGGAGATAATTAGGAGGATTCTACCGATAGTGTTTTGGGCTGATGGGTGGGATGGGAGGGACCCTTGCACCCGGATTAACGACGTGAAGGTGTAGCGTGGTGTCAATTTGCGTGAACAAGGCTGGGGAAATGGATGAAAGGTGCTTTATGGGGATTAATGTGTATCCAATAGCGTCCGGGTAGCATTTAGTAAGGTCGGATTACTATTGCTTTTTCCAGCTCTGGAGTTTCTACGTTACTTACTCTGCTAGACTAGGAGGTACCTGGGTGCGGGCGATGGAGGGACGGGATCGAACCAAGCAGTGGGCACGGAGACATGTGAAATAGCGTGGGCGGTAGTGGTATACACACTCTACACAGCTAGGACATTAAATAATAAAAACAGAGCAAATCCAGGCCTAGATGTCTAGTCTAGAGGTCGAATCAACTTGTCGGGGCGATAACTTACGACAGGCAAACAACCTGAGCAGCTACGTAGCCTCGCGTGGTTGAAATATGGGGTGCTCGATGTACTTGATAATGGCTCGCCAGGAGCCTGGCGGCCGAAGAAGTTGTGTCTCGGGAAGCCGCTGCTCTATACAAGCTTTGAGGAATCGACTAGGTATTAAGCTTGTACAAAAATCCGTGGGGCCCCATATGGCCGTGCGCAAAAACCCATAAGGGACCACATAGGGTTTTTAAAATAATCCGTATAATTATATTAGTAGTCCTATAAAATCCGTGGGTGATCCATGGATCCCCATGGGTCCCCGTTGTACAAGTTGCGCGAACTTCTCCTCCCTAGTCAAGATTTCGACTCGGGGTGCAGCAGCTTGCACTTCGTCGGAAACGAGCTATCTGCCTTAGGGAATGTTTATAAATGACGCGAATGCAGCCGGGGGCTGTGCGGACTAGCGGCTTTGGGAGATTGCTTATGTCTTACTTGACGCTGCCTGCAGGGAGGTAAAAGGATTGTCCCTAGCTAGGGTCCAGGAGAAGTTTAACCCCGACAATGTTCTCGCTCATGCTCTTGGCTGTTAGACCCCACGTGAAGCCTTCTCTGGTTGATTCTTGCCATTGTCGCTTAGGAGGGTCGGGATCTTCCGAGACCTATCACCGTCTATGTTCAGAAGCGCAACTATTATCAGCTGACTAGCGGCTAAACTCTACTACTATACATCGCTGTCTCATGGCACAGTCTGACACCCCGCTTTCGGATAGTGACATGAGAACAATGTGGATACCGGAACAGCAGCCCTTGTAAGCAGAGGACGCAGCTGGTCATCTCCCTGGGTAATTAAGCTTTGTGGGCCGCCACTACGTTGGAGACATGAGCAAATAGACTTTCCAGAAAGGATGGGACCTTCGACAAAGACACAAACTACTGGGAATTATCAAAGAAAACGACCACGAGAGATTGTTAATGCGGGCTGCGGTGTCCTCCCATACTCCTAGGCGCTGTGGTCATGTCCACAGGATGAAGTTTAGGAGCTGTGGAAGTTTAACTGCTTCAACTACGGGGAAGAATTTCTCCTTTGATAGAGGCAGAGGAAGGTAGCCCCGTACAAGCTCCCTGGTGTATCGAACTGCTACTTTGCCGTGTGTTCCCCGTGTGCTGCTTTCTACGCTGGATTTGGAATCGGACGGGCAAAACATGGACTTCCTTCCATAGGTCTCACCGTTTTTTCCACTCAGAGATGCTGTCACTGAGGTAATGGCGCAATCATGCAGAAATGAGAAAATACCATCAGTGGAGAAGATGCCCGGGCAACAGAAAGAAGTAAGACACGAAGCTTCCTTCACGATGGTGACTTGCAGAGTTGCTCATTCCGAGCCTGCCTATCTTCAGCCACGGCTTGCCGACAGGAAATGGGGAAGTAGGAGCAGCTCAAGCCGGAGCAACTCTATTTTGTCTCTCTGCTTGTTGAGTTCCCAACACAGTCAGCAGTCAGTTCTCGGTCCAACCACGCAGCGAATCTACCATACTCCCACGATGTTATCGATACCCATCGCACAGACATATTACCACTGATCATATTTTATCACTCTGACCCATTCCCTCCATCGGGATTCTTCAAGTCTCCACTGCAAAGACAAGATTCATCTCGCTGCAAGTCCAGGTCTCGTACATCATCTCGAGCACCTTCCTAGATTCCCTTAGCGGCCCAGTACCTGAGACTACCACCATGGAGCCCATGGAGCCCATCAATCTGAGGCAAGACGACATAAGCAACACTATCATCGATCTGATACACGTCGACGCGAACAACAGTACACAAGATATACAACTGCCAGGTTTTGACACGGTCACTAATCCAAGCATGGACTCGACGTGGCGACGAGGAGTGTAGCTCAGCCTCGTGCCAACCATCGCTCTGCCTACCGTTGAGTACCCCCGTGCCGCCGATCCGAAGACCACCGGGTCCCACTCGCCCGTAATGTATGGGTTGAACGGGGCTGTAATGCGCAAAGTCTCCCACAACTCGATGTTCAAGCAATGGGCACAAGACCTAGCGTCGGCCGGCCCTCTGCTTGACCTCAGAGTGGAACAGATGCACCGGCACCAGGAGAGAGGAATTGCCCTTCCCATTCCGTGTGTTAGATGTCGTCTTCTCGGCGGGATTTACGACCAGTGTGTCATGTCGCCAGACAACCTCGTCGACATTCTAATACACATGAGGCTCACTCCCACGATGCTGCTGCCCGTCACAGCCCCGCGGGAGAACGATAATTGCCCCTGCGTAAGTTGCAAGGTATTGAGCGGTATGCCTTTTCACACTCCCACCGGCCAAATGCTTCAACCTGACGCCGAGGCAGCCGCCCATGTGCCGCAACTTCTGCTCTTTGCCAAGTCCCTCATTTTACAGTTGATGAAGCTTGGATGGACCACTGCGCCGGCAGCTGGAACTCTCCAGAAGCTAGCGTTGGCGTTAGCTCTGGCTGTGGGCCAGCAGGAATGGAAGAGGTTGAACCTGATGAAGAGGTACAAAGAGCTAATTGGCACCTGGGTATATCTGCGCGGGCACTAGATCTGCAACCTGACAAGCCCGGAAGATATGTCCCAGTTGGAGAGGGAAATGATGCAAATTTGGTCAATCAAGAAAAGGGAGGAACACCTACACCCATTTGTTCGACATGAAGAACTGCAGGCTGGAAAAGAAGACGC
This sequence comes from Zalerion maritima, assembly GCA_022664585.2. Classification (NCBI taxonomy): domain Eukaryota; kingdom Fungi; phylum Ascomycota; class Sordariomycetes; order Lulworthiales; family Lulworthiaceae; genus Zalerion; species Zalerion maritima. The sequence continues at coordinate 28,738 of JAKWBI020000274.1, forward strand.
TGTAGCAAGGCTAGATGCGGCGGCAGGAAAGCATCGGGAATTGATGGCGTTGAGGGTTGAGATGGAAGCTCTAAGCACCAAGGCGACCAAGACTCAGATTATTTTCATGGTTCTTCAAATGCTAGCAAAGAACCTGTCGGGAACTTGAGCATGCCATGACAAGATGGGTGGTACTATGTAGCGCCGACGTGGTTTCTGGAGGACTAGCGGTAGAAATTGTTACAGCCCCAAGCCTGCTGCTAAGGGGTCCGTCCCACCTGTATTTCTGGTTTGATTCCCACTGTTAAGAACCTCACGAACAATGCGCTCCTCCTTCTAGTGATCACTCCTCTGGTGATTCCCCAACGCACGCTCACCTATCTTGTCGGGCGAATGTATTGTCTGGTTGGCTGCTGGGTGCAATGGAGATATACGAGACAGTTATATAGTGCTTTCCTCGGAGTCGACCATTTCAGCCTCCCGCTTATAACAAGATTACAAAGTAAACTCCAAGTGGCTTCGGGGCAGTTTTTTGGACTTGATGAAGGTGCTTTGCTTTCGGGAGAATTATCATGGTGACTGGTGTTCACTGCAATTTTGGCCCAGGCGGAGGGGATGAAAATGTCAGCGAAGGGCTCCACCCCTTCACGGCGGTTCGTCAGCCACTTCCGGCCACTATTTGGATAGCTGCCTCTAAATGAAGCCCAGCCTATGTACATATTATCGACCACTCAATCAACCGCGCGCAGCCTCAGCCCGCCCTTGGCCATGACCACACGGCCCCGGCGGAGACTCGGCCCAGTTTCTGCTACTGCAACTAACTACTAGTTACATATGTACACTCGTACGTACTATGTACAGCGAACGCGAGCTCAATAACTGATAGCTGCGTTGCTGCAGCACGTGGGCATGCACTAGCTTTTTCATCATCATGCATCGATATCGCACGTTACCGGGAGAGGCGCGCCCCGCCCGCGGCTAGCTTTTTATGAGTATGCCACTGTGGGCGAGAGGATTCAAGGAATATGCCAGGCTCTCCTCTCAGCTATCGGTCAATACCAATCAAGGGCTGAATGGCTGACAAATGAGGCGTAGAGGGTCGCCATCATGCTGAGTCTCTCCATGTGCAAAGAGCCTTTCCCGGCTGCGTCGAGTCTGGCTTTCTTGTTGCCTTGCTGCCTTGTGGCCTTCTATCTAGGCTCTTGGACCCAGAGTTCAAACGCCGGACAATTTCTAGGTACAAATCTCTGCTAGGTAGGATAATTCCCTTCGGGCAGAGTCTCTCAGTTCTGTTGACGGCGGGTATTCGCGGTGCTCATTGGGCTCCACCAACAACGGACAGCCTCAGATCGAGGGTTTGCCGTATTGTGCCATGGTCGGGCCTTGACAGAGTGCCTTGGTTAGAGAGTATATAACTACGTACTGTATATCCACGTTTTGTGTTGCCGCTAGTACTACAAATGCACTACCACCCAGGCTACTCAATCGCCGCCATCAGCTAGCCCTCTTGGTGCCTGCCGCTGAAGCTGCCGAGACTGTCAATTCGTCGACACAAGGCCGCACGCGGCGAGAAGATGGCCCTGCAGGCGGGTATCGCTGCCGAAGCTCTGTCTGGGCGTGTCGTGGAACGGGTGTGTTATGGTGGTAATGCGGTATCATTGGGCATTTACCGCAGCGAGGGTATGTGGGGTTCAAGAATTTAGGAGGGCGCGTCCAATGGTCTGGATACTTGGGGATGAGGCGTTCACACGAATGGCACTGGCCGCGACTAGACTATATGCGGCAGGGTATAACTACTGGATGAATCGGCACGGATAGTAGACGAGGAGCATCATTGGTGAGCCCCCCCCTCTGGCAGTTTTCCATCCACGGAAGCATCGGCGCGCGTTCGCGAATCCGCATGTCTATAACCAGAATACGAAATACCTTTGGTGTATATTACAGGTTTTATCACATCTGCCTCTCGCCGCCACGCGCCCCAGCACCTGATACCCTGTTCTCAAACTGGAAAGCCCTCGTGGGATGCAAAGTCCGAGACTCGGACCTCCTGCAGGTCCCGGGAGGCACGCGAGGGTTGTGGAGGCCGCGCACGAGAAGATGGGGAGGAATGATTAGCTACTTACTTACGGTGGCGCTTCTGGTGAGGGAGCATAAGAAGAGTGGGGATGTAGATGATTATTCTAATGCTTATGTAGTTCGAAAGCAGAATTTTGAGAGATACAGTTTCAGGAAATACACTCGAGGAAAGAAAAAGTTGACAAGGGGGTATAGACCTTGGGTTGTTAGTCTGGATGGAAAGCCGGTGGCTAATTTCATGTAAAGGGCTAGGAGTTCGTTTTTGGATGTTTTGGGGGTCGGGGAGGAGGTGATTTTGGGGCTTTGGGATTAAGTGGGGACGAGAGGAAGACGAGGGAGGTTCTTGGGGATGGGAAAGAGGAAGGTGGGAAGGGGGAAGATAGAACGAGAGGGCGGTGGTAAAGGTGAAGATTATGAGACGGGGGGAACGCCAGGGAATATGTCAGATACGCCACTGCGTGTTCGATACGCCACTACTGCGTATCGACTGCGCCATTGCGTATTTACGGCGCCAATGACGTACTAAATACGCTATCGCGTATCTAGTACGTCATGGCGTAAGATACGTTATCGCGTATCTTATACGTAATAGGTATATTTATGTATATAACTTATAGATGTGTACGGCGTAATAAGGGTAATAATAACGCTATAAATAGCTTCCTTATATACCTTTCCAATATACCATAATAACCAATATATAACCACCAGTTAATCTTATTGTGCCACCTTTACAAATAACCTAATTTAACCTTTTATATTTAATAATTAAAAGTTTAATTAACTCCGCCGAATTATAATATACCTTTCTTAAAATCGATCATATAATTTCGCTAAATTACCCCCTTATTATTACCATAAGCAATATTATTTTAAACACTCCCCTCGAGTGGGAGACCTGGGATAAGCAGTTCCGTATTAAGGCCATCGATTTTTCCGTATGGTTTAATATTAACCCTTCCACGCAGGGCAAACCACTTTTTAATAATCCTTATAGGCCTAATTATAATAATTTCCCATAAGGGAATTTATAAAGGTTTACCCAAACCATTATGGGAGACCTTATAATACCTATTAAAATATTAGCTGGCCTTTTTAATTTGTAAAATAACGCGCCTGTATATATTTTAATAAGCGATTATATTAAACCGGTTTTTAATTTCCTCGAACTTAGCCCGGAATATTAAAAGGCGTACCAATTTTTTTCCACGAATTATAACTATAAGCGCCTATATTATAAGGAATAAGAAAAGCTTATTCGAAAGCTTCATGTATGGATAATAAAGATTATAATAATACCCTACCAAAACGCCTATTATAATTTAAGCAAATCCTTACGAATTTAATATTTTAACCTTTGCAAGTATATTAAGCTTAACGAAATATGTATAAAAAATATAACGGAAAACCTATATTCCTAAACCATTATACCATTAAGGTATTAATTATAAAATTTCCATATATGGTTTTAAAAATGGATTAATATTATGGTAAAACTTATTAAGCGGCAGTATTTAATTACCATACGACCTTAAATATAATTACGCGGCTTTATGGCCGTTATACGCCAGGTTTAACCCTTATGGGTTATATTTTACGAGCCGTTTTATCGATCCAGGGTTCTTAATAATATTTTTAAATACCTAACCGTAATAAATAATTTTAAAAACCAATTATTAAAAAAAAAGGCGGATAATAAGGGCCGTATAAGGAAAGGGGCTTTTTACTCGTAAAAAGGCCATAAAAATAATAAAAAACGCGGACAAAACCCTTAGGGTAATATTAATAAATCCCCTAATAAAAAACGAGCAGAATTAAAGCCAAAATTAAAGTAAAGTGACCGAACGCCTGGTAGAAAATTATAATATCCCTGCCAGCGCTATTTTTATAAACCCAAAAGGTGCCTATACCTTTACCCCGAGCGCCGTCCTTAAGGATGGAAGGGTTTATTAAAATTTTACGCCAATATTCGAAACCACCAATCCAAATATATGGAATAATTAACCACCCCTTTTCCTATTAAATATATTAAGGAATTAAACGAAGATTAATTAATACGCCAAATGGCGGTTTATATGGTGAGGGATAAAAAAGCAAAATACCGAGGAATATTTTTTTTAAAACTTAGACATTTTAAATTTAAGGGCTAATTTTAATATTTTTATTAATAAATTACGTTTTTATAATTATTACCGCTCCATTTACGGTGATTACCTTTGGGCAGGGAATTTTAAAATCCCTATTCGGGAATACGGAACCGTATTTATTCGGGTATAAACCCCCGATTTTACCCAATATATTGGCCGAATATTAGTATTATTAAAAGCTATACATTGCCCCGGCTTTATATATAATATTATATTCCTCCGTAATTTATATATATAAAATTATTGGTGGGATTAAAGCCCTAATAATAATTACTTTAAATATTCTAATAAAATACCGGTAATATAATTCCTCGACCAGTATAACCAGTTTATTTTGGAATATATACCCTTTTCCCATTTACTCTCGGGCCTTATACAGGGTACCTTCCCTATATATTATAAGGTTTTAAAAAAAAAAAAAAATTTGTATATATTATATACCTTATAAAAACCATATACCTAAAAGGTATTCAAATAATACCTCCGTTTAAATTACCCAGGTCCCGAGCCATTTTAAAGATTAATTAACCATTTAATTGGTATTAGGATTAAAGGACTTATTATAATGGAATATTAATAATGCACCATTAATAAAACCAAATAATAAATCCAATAATTCTAATAAGTATTAATTAAAAGGGCGGGTAAATGTATAACGCTGGATTTTTATAATTATATAAAAGGTTATAATAATAGTATAAATTTTTTTTTTAACCGATAGGTATTATAGCGGGGAGTAGGTCTAATATGCCTCGCTATATGGTCGGTGTCTGAAACCAAGCTGTTTGGTTTGGTTAAACCTCCAGTTGCCTTTTTAAAAGTGGCAACGTTTTAGAAAATATAAAATAATCCTGTATAGGATTATTCCTAAATAATAATATAATATTTGGGGGAAAATATAATATATTAAATAAAAGTTATATTTTTATAATTAAGTTTTTGCCGCCATGGTTTAGTATCCTTTTAAAAGTCCCATAAATCCCGAGGGTCCTTCTGGCTTTTTATATAATCCTATATAGGATTATTTTAAGGCTTTAAATTAATTATTTAAGCAATTACGCCGGGCGTAGGTCTTCGGTATAAATATAATGGGGGATATTTCCGGTACCATTATATTTTATTAATTTATAATAAAAGACCGCATTCCGCGGTTTGAAAAACTTTAGGAAAAGTTTCCTGGTTTTTATTAATAATATTAATTTATCCGTTTCCTTACCCTTCGTATATTATTAATTATTTTTTTATAATAATTATAAGTTCCCTTTTTTATTTTATTATAATTAAATAGGATTATATAATTTTATTTTTATAAACTTTATTATACCCTAGCCTTAAATCTCCCCGAAGGGTTTATTTTAACTGGTGGTATTAAAGTTTTATTTTAAACGATTTATAAAATAAAAAGTAAAATATTTATTCCCCTTTTTTATATTATTAGGAGCCAATCGGATTTAAAAAGCCCTTTTAATCCTTTTTAATCGGCGGCGCTAACTATGCTTAGTATTATAGGCCGTATTCCTTATTTTAACCGCCTCCCTTTTTTAAATTTCCTTTTTTTTCTTCTTTTTTACAGCCTTTTATTTAATATTCCTTTTAATAATAACCCACCCTGGGAAATTCTCGGTATAGGTAGGCTGTATATTAGGCCCGGGATAAGGTAAATAATACTAAACGAAATAAAACCTGGGGCTTTTTAATTAATAGGCCTTTTTTTTTATTAATAAATGGCGTAAGGGTTTTTTATTAATTTTTTTTTTAAATATTTCGAAATTATTATTTATTTTAATATTAAAAAGCGGCCTATATTACCCTTTATATATTTATTAATACTGGTTAATATATAAAAAGGGTTAATATTATGGTAATTATTTAGGGATAAAAGCCGTGCGTGGGAAAAATAAGGCTATTTTTAAGGGTAATAATAAGGGTAGCGATTAATAATTAATAAGGGATATACGCGTAATAATATGTATAAAGGGTAAGGATAAAAAAAAGGGGGTGCGTAACGGTAATTTAAATAATTCCGATAAATTAGGCTTTTACCTTAATAATATACATTTTCCCTTAAGAAATTTACGGGGGCGGTCGTTACCGCCTTTTTTTTTTAAAATTACCTGGCTTTTCCGCCTTCGGTGTATAAAATTAATTATATAAATAAAATTTAAATTTATATTATTTCCCGATTTTAATTTTACCATATTCTTTTAATTTTCCGTATAAAAATTAAACGAATTTATTCCCTTATAAACCGTGGAATTTACCCTAATACCGAGGAGCTTAAGGTAAATTAAAAAAGGCCTAAAATTTATACAAATATTAAATATATAAGAACGTATCCCGGTAATATTTATATTTATATTTAGGCTTTATTATTCCTTATTATTAACCATATAGCCCTGGGAATTATTGCCTTTTATTATTATGCGTAAAAAGATTTTATACCGAATAATAATATTAATTTCCCTTTATAACCACCCTGTTTTAAGGAGATTTTTTAATGGATTAAAACCTATAATAAACCTTGGGTAATTTATATAAAATACCTTTACCTAATTTATAAAATACCTTATATAATCCTGGGGCGGTGGCCCGAAGGGATATAATATATAATTCCTTTTCCCTTTTTCCTTTATACTTAATTTTAATTTTCGGAGGCGGTATTATAGCCTTTTTCCATTATCCTTTAATTCCTAAAATATAAGGGCATTTTTATTAGTATAAACCTTTTTTTTTATTCGCGTATAAATTTATATTATTTTCTATTTATAAATTATAATCCTAAGCATTTTTAATATTATAAGGTATTAAGATCTGTAAAAGGGGTTAATTTATATAAAAATAATTATTATAAAAAGGACCTTAGATTAAAGGCCATATTTTTTAAATATACCCCTATTGGTTTTATTTTAAAATATTATTAAAAACCTTATGCGAGCCTTTTATATATACCGTTTAAAGTCCTTTCCTATATTTTTTAATATAAATATAATAAGTATTATATTTTTATAATAACCTTAAATAAAAATTATTCGCGGGTTTTTTTATTTATTTATTATAAAATTAACCCCCGCCTTTATAATAATAAATAAATTATAATTCTTAAAAAACGGATATTATAGGGGAATTATAAGGGCTGCCTGGTCTTTAATAATTGGTATATTTTTAGGCTCCCTTAAAGGTTTAAAATTTATAATTATAAACCTAATATTATTTACCCCGTTATATATTTCGAGGTAATTTTTATAAGCGGTTAATTATTAATAAAAAAAGGGCTAATTGTATTTTAATTATTTAATAATATTATATATATATGCCTAAATGTTTATAAAAAACGCTTTAATAATAATGGGCCTTCGGAGCCGTTAACGGAAACGGTTATTTTTATGGCGGTCGATAGGGTTAAATATATTTCTAATAATTACGCTTATATTCTTTTAGGCAATTTTTTTAAACTTTGGGTTATTTATATATATAATATATAAGGGGATTAGCCCTCCCTATCGGGCCTAATTTTTATATAAACGCTGGGGTTTAATAATGGCTTTTATACGAAAAATTACTTTTCGGAATAATTTAAATAAAAACTCCGTTTAATATTTAGGCACCTGGGTATTAATTTTAACCTTTAACCTTAATTCCTTAAAAGTATAATTTCCCATAATTATAATAATATTATTTAAGGCTTTTTTATTTTATTAAGTAATAATAAAAAATAGAAGGGGTGCTTGGACCAAAGTTTTTAGGTTAAAAGGGCTAAGGAGGTATTAAATATCGGGGCTAGGGCTAAGGATAATAAGAATTTTAAAAAATAAGGGGATTTAAAAATAAAAAATTAAATTAAAATGGGGAATAGGTTAAGCAGAATTGTATTATAAAGATTTAAGGCTGGAAAATAATATAATTAAAAAAAATCGAGGAAATATTAAGGGAAAAAAAGGGGTATTTATATTTATAAGGTTTAAATATATTGGCGAATCTTAAATAAGCGGTGGTATTTTTTTTAAATAAATAAATATTTTCTCGAGCGTTTTTATTATTACCCTTTTACCCTATTACCCTTATAATTCTTATAACTTTTATAATTAATAATAGGCCTCCCATTTTTAATCGGATAACCATATAAATATTTATTTGGCCTAATTTTTCTCCCTTTCTTTCCTCTTATTCCTTCGATAATCCTTCCTCCTATATACTTTTTATTAATACCTTTTTTTTCCTTATAATACTTTTCTTCCTATATATTCCTTACTTTTTTCCCTTCCTTCGAGCTTTTTTTCCTTTAAACACTCGCACCCTTTATTATCTCCTTTTTTTAATCTGCTTTTTAATCCTTTAAAAATATATCCCATTTAAACCAAAGTAATAATAAGGAGACTTATAGGGGATTTTTTAATTTTTTGGCTTTTATTTACCGTTTACTAATAATTAATAGGCCTTCTAATTCCTTTAAACCTATTATATTTATAAATTAATTTTTCCCTTTTTTTATACCTTATTATATAACCTTCGCTTTTTCTTATTTTTATATTTCCTTTTTTTTTACGGAAAGGCCCGGGGCTCGGGTTATAAAAAACCGCACTCGGATTATTAAGTATTTTATTTATAATTAAACGGCTTTTTTAATTAATGCCACTTTTATTATTACCCGAAACCCTCCTTTAGGTATATTCTTTTTAATTTATTAACCTTATATAAGGTTATTTAATTTTAATTTCCGTTATAATTACTCCTGCCCCTTTTCCTTTAATAATTAAACCGCGAAATCGTATTAATTAAATATTACAGAACCTAACCATTAGTTTTAACGGCTTTGCTTAACCCCCTTTATCGCCCTTATTACCTTATACCTCCCGTTAATTTAACCTTATATAATAAACTAACCCTAGTCTTTTTTTTTAGGGTTTATCCAAAAGGTCCTCCCTTGCCTTTTCCTTTAATTTAATCCCTTTAAATTAACCGCCTTAGCGTACGGTTATGGTCTTTGGAGTTAAAATACCTTTTAGGTATAATACCGTTTAGGCCTTTTAATTTAATATCCTTCCGCCGAGATTATCCTCGAGCCTTATTAAAAGGACCCGGTTTAAGCCGGTTTTTAATTTTATTTATAAGGTTTATTTTACCTTTACACCTTTTTTATTTTTACCTCCTAAGGTTAAACAGAATTAATCAGCATTATTTTTTTAAAATATTCTTCGTTATTTCTAATTTGGCCTATTTAGGGACCCTCCTTTAAATTATATTTATATGGTTATATATATTAATCTGGATATATTTGGGACCCTTTTTAAAATTACCAGCCTGGCCCCTATATTATATAAAAGGGTTAATTGGTCTATTACCATTCCCATTTTATATAAGGGCTTTTTAGGGTAAATTATAAATGGTTTATATTCCTCCCTTTATTTTTATTATTAATAAATATTGGCCGTATAATTTAAAAATATAATAAATAAAAACCCCTGCGAATATTATATTTTAAAATAGGCGAGTTATTTTTAAGGTTAAAAGCCTAATATTTTTATTTATTATATATTCCCCTTTTTTAAATATATTTCCATCCCTAAATATATTAGGGATTAGTATGGTAATTACCTTTGGTTTAGCAAGGTTTATATAACCGAAAATAAAGGCCTTAAAAAATATATATTGGCTTCGAACTTTAATTCTTTTTATAATAATTATACCCCTTATAAAAAATTTTATATTAAGAAATTATTTAATAATATAATATGGGAGCAGAATATTAAATATTGGGAGGATTATTTCGAAATTATCCTCGGCGGCCTTAATTTTTTAAAGATTATAAATATTTTAAACTTAAGGGTTAAAAATATTCCTAATTTAATTAGGCCTTTTATATAACCGGTATAAGGGTTTGGCTTTTTTAAGGTTTATAATAAAGGGGGTGGTCGAGGTAAAATCCTTAGGGGAGGTAATAATGGTAATAATAAGGCGGCATTTCCGGCTTATTATAAAGGCCTCCGTTTTTATAAGAAATAAGGGGGGGGGGTATTTTTTATAATTTTTTTAAAAATAAATTATAATTCTTTTATCCCGCGATCGATTCTTTTTATTATTATTAAAATAAAAATTATACTATACAGGATTATTTAATAATATCCTTTAATATAAAAAATTAAGTTTTCCTATAGGGGGAGTTTTTACTCTTGCGTATAATCCTTTAATATAGGGATCCCGCCCTTCCGTTTCCGTAAATTAAATAAATAAAATAAAATTTAAACGGGTAATTTTTTTTTAAAATTAAAAGGCTATTTTTAATTATTATTTATAAATAATTTAAGGTAAGGCCATTCGGTATAATATAGGAATTATAAAAAGAAAAGCGTAAGGGTATTTTTTTCCAAATTTTTAAATAAAGGGATAAGGTTTTTTTTTATATACGTATATATACCTTGGATTATTAATAAAGCTTTAAATATATAGTTTTTATTGGGTTTTTTTATAGTATTTGGTTTTAAACTGGTTAAGGGTTTATATTATATAAGGGAAAAAATATAAGGTGGGGGGGGGTTTCTTTTTTTATATAATAATCCCTTTAAAGGTTTTATAATATTATATAGCTTTATTCCTCCATTAAAGGGATATTACCGAATTTTTTTATAATAATTATCGGGATTTAAAATTGTATTTTTTTTATTATTTTTAAAATTAATATTTTTTTTTATTTTCGCTCTCCGTTTTTTAATTTTTTTACGCCGTATGGCTTCCTGGGCCGTAGCACTATGGTAATACATTTAATTAAATCGTTTTCTTTTTTTTAATCGTTATTATAAAATATTATTATTCGGCGTTAATACTTTCTTAAATTTTTTAATATATTATCCCTAATATGGCCTTTTAAATTATTTTCCTTATCGCTTAATCTTATACAGCCCTCTTTTATTTTATTATTTTATTTTAAATAAAGTTCCTATTTTTTCCAGGTATTATTATTAATTCTTACCGGTTTATTCCACCATCCGTTCTCCTGGATAAATTTCTTAACCTTATTACTCCCGATTATATATTTAAAAGGAGGGCTCCCTTTATAAGGTTCCCTAAACTGTATTATTTTTCCTTTATTCGAGAACTTATAAATAATATAAGGTTTTATTTATTAAGGGTTTTATTTATCCTTTATACTTTTAACTTTTATAATTAGCGTCCATTATAATATTAAATCCCCTTCTTTTAATAAGACCTTTTTTATTTTCCCGTTATTCTTCTTATCCATATATTTGGCTTTGGCTTCCCTATTTTATTATAAAATTCGGGCTACCTTTACCAAGTCCGTTTTTTTCCGTTCCATTGCCCGGCTTTTTTTCGCCAAAAAGTCCGCGTACGGTATATTACCCTTTTAATTAATTATTCTCTAAATTAAAAAAGCCATTTTAATAGGGGTAATTATCTTTTAACCGTATAATAATGCATATAGGGAGAATCCTATAATTTAATTTATTATGGCTTTTTATATTATTAATACCCCTGGGTATATATTAATCTAATTACCGCCTAATTTTAATAATACATCCCTGGTATTTAAATAATGGTATTTTATTCCTCCTTATAATTATAAATTATACGCCAATACCGTAATCTTGGCCAGGCCTATTCGCTTTATAAATTTATTTAAAAACCCTCGGTTTTCCGGTCCTTTATTAATTACCAATTTCCCATATATCCTATACCTATAAATAATATTTTATTAAATAAAACTGGCCATTTACCCTACGGTGGTTTTTTATAATAATTATCCTTTAATTTATTTTATTAAATTATATTTAGCTTATATAATATAAATATACCCTTTTCTTAATAATATTTAAAAAAATATCGAATAAAACTTTAAAAAAGGGCGTTAAAATAAGGTTAAAAATCTTTAATGGTATTTTAGGCCTTTAAGGGTCTCGCTTTTGGTAAATTAGGCAGGTTTTTAATACTTTTTATACCTGCTTCCATTATTCTTTTTAATAATAATATTAAATAATAAAATTAAATATAATATTCCGTTTTTTATATTTTTCATAAATATAATTATTTTAAATATTATATTTCCGGGTTTAATTATTATCGATTATTAATTATAATTATAATTTTCCCCTTAAGATTTTATATTAAAATTTTTAATTCCTAATTAGGTAATTTAAAGCCTTTCTTTTTTAATAAAAGAATAATTTATAAAAAATATTACTTGGTTTTTTTAAAATGGTAAGGAAATATACTATTTTTTAGGATTTATCGCTTTATATTTCTCCTTTTAAAATTTTAATATTCTTTTAATCCTATATAGCCCTAAGTATATATAATTATATATTAATAAAATTTTTAATATTTTCCTCCAGTTTATTATTTTCCTTATTTAAGGGCCCTGGAGGTTTCCGTAATCATATATTTATTATAATATTTTTATTTTTTAATATATATTTTATATTAAAATTAAATTACCGTATTTATATAATTTATTTAATAATAAATACCCCGGGTAAATTAATAGTATTATTATTAAATTAATATATTATATTAACCGCGTTTATTTTAACGGTAAAGTATATACCGTATAAATAATTCTGTAATTATTTTAAGATTATAAATAGTTTTTTATATTTTAGTTTAGCCGAATGGTATATTCCCTCGGCTTTTTTTTAATAACCGGACTTATACCTCGCCATTAGGACTTTTCCTTTCCTTTTTTGGCCGATCCATATTCCCCATCCGGTTTTTAATATATTTGCTTTAATAATAATACGCCTTACCTTTAGGGAATAATCGATTTTAATTAAAACTAGGGGTAATATTAGGGCTTATTTAAGACTCTCCGTTACCCTTATATATTTCTCCTCCCAAATAAACTACACCATTATATAAATAAATTTATATAAGGGTTTAATAATATAAATAAAATCCTTAATAAATATTCGGTAAAAAACCATTATATTAATAAATCTTTTAATATCCGATGCGTTTTTAAAAACCGTCCATTTTTTAATTTTAATAATTTTGGCCTATTTAGGATTACGGCCATTCGTTTTATATATAAAACCTATTATTACGGCTAATTTTTAGTATTATTTAAATTTACCTACGGAGATTATAATTCCGGCCAATTTATTCCGTAATAATATTTAATCTAAATTCTTAATATATTCGGTTATATATTACCGTACCCCTGGGTAAATTTCTCGTTTATTATATATAATTATAAAACCTTTAACCATTATATTATTAATAAAGATCCTGTATATTATTAAAATAAGGCCTAAAAAATAATAAAAATAACCCTATAAAACTAAGTAATATTATTCGTTCCTCCTTACGGGAGCGTGGTTATTTTAAATAGGCCGGCAAATATTATAAAGGTAATAAGGTTTTGGAATTTTAAATTAAACACCATTTAATTATATTCGGAATAAAAATCCAGGAGTAAAATAAATTAATAATAGGCTATATTTTTTATAAACTTATCGGTAATTAAAGGTATAAAAGTATTATAAATTATAACCGAATTAAGCCTTTTAGCCGAATTAATTAAGCGGTATTTTCCATCCTTTTTTTTAATTAGGAACCAGGGGTTTTAATACGCCGTTTAATTTGGCTTAATTATTCCCTTCCTTTTTCGTTCCTCGAGTATTTTAATTATTACCGTTATTAATACCTTAGGGATAGGAATACTTTTAATCTATTACCCCGTATAAAATACCGTATTAATTTTTTAAGGAGGGGTTACTTTAGGGTTAATTTTACCCAAATATTCCCAGGACCATACTAATATTTATTCTTTATTTATAAGCATATCCGTAAATATCCTTTATTTTTCCCCTTATAATTCCCCAAGGGATTTTAAAATCTTATTCCTCCTTTCCGGCGTAAGCCTGGTGCCATTACGCCTTGCCTTATATAATCGTGGGCAAACGTATTTGCTTAATTCCGCATTATTATAATTTTCTTTTAATGGCTTATTTTTTTCCCACTTTTTTTTATACTAGTCCGGGTTTATGGGGGCCGCTTTATACTTTACCCAAATATGCACGGGTTTTATTTTATTCATTATACATTTATATACGGTAAAAATACTAATAATATTAATATTATTAAGGGGAAATGCCTTTTAAACTCCGCCAACCCTTAGGATTTTATTAACCATAAAATCTTATATCCTTTTTTTATTATGTCGTAATTCCCGATTATTATTCTTATAATATTTTCCGGGAAAAATATCCAACCTTTTTTTAATAGCTTTTTTTTTATAATTAGGGTTTCGTAGGTAATTATAAAATTTCCTACGCCTTTACCCCTTTAATTAATAAAAACCAACCTTTATATTTAATTCTCCGGTCCAGATTTCTTTATTTAAAAGATTTTCCCCTTTTTATGGCTTATTAATATACCCTTCCGTGGGCATATCCTTTTTAAACCTTTTTATAAGGCGCTCCACTTTTTTTATAAAAAATTAAATTATTATTTTTTTATTATTCGAATCCAAAACTTGTATTATATAAGCAGGGATTTCGATTTTACCAATACAGGGTTTCCCTAATTTTATACTAGCCTTTTTCTTTTTATTAATCGAATTATAAGGGCTTCCTATATTTTCCTAAAAACCTTTATTCCTTAGGGATAAATATTACGGAATATTTTTTTATATTCTTTTTCCAGGGTTAGGTTTATAATAATAATAATATAATTACTCCCTTTTATTTCGAGCTCCCTAATTAATATATTGCGTTCTTTATTATAATATTATTTCCACCCCGTTACCATAATAAAAGGTATTCCCAATATTATTTTTAACGCCCCTTTATAATTTTCTTTTAATATAAAAAAGTTCTATATAATACATTTAAGTTTTAAAAAAATATATACCCATTACCGTATAATTAAAACCGAATTGGTTTTTTAACTATTATAACCGGAAAATATAATTTATACCTAGTAAGCCTTAAAACCGTACTCCTAAGCATAGTGTAGCGGGGAGTAGGTCTGATATGCCTCGCTGCATGGTCGGTGTCTGAAACCAAGCTGTTTGGTTTGGTTAAACCTCCAGTTGCCTTTTTAGGAGTGGTAACGCTTTAGAAAATATGGAATAGTCCTGTACAGGACTATTCCTAAACGATGATATAATGTTTGGGGGAAAATATAATGTATTTAAATAGAAGTTATATTTTTATGATTAAGTTTCTGCCGCCATGGTTTATTACCCTTCCAAAAGTCCCACGAGTCCCGGGGGTCCTCCTGGCTTCTTATATAGTCCTGTACAGGACTATTTTAGGGCTCTGAACTAATTATTTAAGCAATTGCGCCGGGCGCAGGTCTTCGGTACAAATGCAGCGGGGGATACCTCCGGCACCGCTATAATAGGCTTATTTAAGAATATTAATTTTCGCGCCTATATTTATAATAACCCTGGCCAGCCTACTTTTAGGCCCTCCTATATATATTAATAAGCACGGGCTCGGATAAAGGAAAAAGGGGATTATTAAGGGGATTAATACCAATAGGTTAGGAATATTAATTAAATAGGAAACTGCCTCTCCTCCCTTTAGCATTACCGCTTTTAGGCCGCCTGGCAGGCTTATAAATAAAACCTTAAAATTTATACGCTTATATTATAGCGGTGCCGGAGGTATCCCCCGCTGCATTTATACCAAAGACCGGCGCCCGGCGCGATTGTTTAAATAATTAGTTTAAAGCCCTAAAATAATCCTGTACAGGATTATATAAAAAGCCAAAAGGACCCCCGGGACTTATGGGACTTTTAGGAGGGCAATAAACCATGGTGGTAAAAACTTAATTATAGAAATGTAATTATTATTTAATATATTATATTTTCCCCTAAATATTATATTATTGTTTAGGAATAATTCTATACAGGATTATTCCATATTTTCTGGAGTATTACCGCTCCTAAACAGGCAATTAAAGGTTTAACCAAACTAAATAGCTTGGTTTTAAACACCGACCATATAGCGAGGTTATTAAACCTATTCCCCGTTATATTTTCTGGAGATTTAACCAGGATTTACGAACTTAAATCTCGGTAATAAGCCTGCGTTTTTTGGGATTAAAATTTAAGAAATTCTTTTACCATTTTCTCCCCCTAATTAATTTGGATTAATAATTATAATTAAAGAATAATATTATACGGAATTATATTAATAAGTATAAATAGGAATTCGCGGAAATTACCGCGTTAAGGTAAAAGAACCCTTTTATGGTATACCGGTAAGAAATTTATAATATTTATATTACGAAAAGTGGAAACGGATACTTATATTATAATAAAGCTAAAGATCGATTAATATATTGCATTATAAGAACCTAAGAAATCGCGCAAACTGTATTTCTTAAAAGGGGCAGTCTTTTTCCCACGGTAATAAAGGCGTAATATTCGGCTAAAAATTAATTACCCTTAAAATAAAGCAGGTATAATAAATCAGGGGCAGTAATAGGTAAAGCTGGGCAAACCTATATAATACACGGAGCTTAAAAGCCTTTCGGAACCTAATTACCTATATTTTAAATAATTTATTATTACGGAGGAACCAGGAAATATGTCCTCGAAAAGAAAAAATAATACGGAAATTTTACGGCATTATGGGATTACCCTGGTAATATTATAAACCTATAAGGGCCAAAACCAAATAACGGGAATTTAATTCCGAAATGGGCCCGGTGCCGGTTAAAAACGCGTATATAATTACGGTGGGAAGGCCAAAAAGGGATTGGGTTTTAAATATTAAATAAAATTATATACCCCTATTATACCCTTATAAGCGAAATAATAAAGGCTAATAAATAATTAAACCCCTATTATATTACGGAAATCCGGTGTAAAATTAAGGCGTAATATAGTGAGAAAACCTTTATTTATTCGGTTATAAAAGGAGTAAAGGAAGGGATTATTAAAAGTATTAATGCGTATAAAAAAGAGCAGGATTATAATCCTATTTTTAAATGGAAGGAATATTTTTATAAGCCCAGTTTAAGCTTCGAGGGTATTACGGTTATAAAGGATCCTAAAAGCTATATGGCGGAGGGGCGATTTACGCAATTCCGGTTAAATTTAAAATAAGGGGGAAAGCAGTAAAAGTGCCCTTATATTATTAAAAAAAGTTCTAAGAAAAAGGGATAATTAGGGCTAATTAAAGTTACCGCGGAAGCTTAGGGGCTAAATAAGGCGCCCCTAAACTGGCCCGTATTATAATCCTGCCTACGGTTATAAAAAAAATCCCAAAAATTGCGTGGCGGAGGGATAATTTATGTGATTCCGGTTAAGGGGATAATAATATTAAGGTGGAGATTACGGAGGTATTTTAAACCAATTTGGGAAAAAATAATTAAAGCTGAATAATATTAATATTTTATTTATAAATAGGAGGAAGTATATAATAACCGGACTTGGTTTATGGGGGCTTATTATAATTGCGAAGGATCCCAAAAATTATATGGCGGAAAAATAATTCGTATAATCCCGGTTAAAACCCCGTAAATAAAGGATAGGAATTATAAAATACCTTTACCGCTTTTTAAAGGGTATAAAAAGAAAAAAGGATTAAAGCCACCAAGCGCTTTAAAATATAGGGAAAAATAAATACCATTTTTTATAATCATTAAATGGTTCTTCGAATAAAGGCCTAACCCCCACCGTTTTTTAAATTAAATTTTATTTTTTATTATTAATATTAAACCCCGTACCCGATCCTATAAATACCAGGGGAAATATCCCTTAAAGGGTTTGGAAAAATATAAATCGCCCGTTTAAATTAAAATCGATCCCCTCCTAAGGAATCTGGTATAAGGGTAATCCTATATAGGCCTTACCAGAAAAAAGGAAAAAGAAATTTCGAGAATTAAATTTATTTGGAAAAAGTTTAGGGGTCCCACGCTTTATTATAATCGGACCGTAACCAAAGGGAAATATGGCGATTATAATAGTTTATAAACGCCAAACTTTTAGGCACCCACCTATAAAACCATGGTTAATTCCCCACCCCCTTCGAGGGCGCCCAATCTTTTTTACCTAAAAAAGCGGCCAAAGGGGAGGATAAATATGCGGTGAGGAAATTGTGGAGGGTTTGGAGCTTAGGGGAAGGTAAGGCGAGGCCTTTTAGCCTAAATAAACTAACCAATATTACGCCCGGCCCTATAAAAAGCCGGCAAATTAATAATTACCAAAAGCGGATTAATTGGTAATAAGGGGTAAGGCAATCGAGGAGAATGGTAAAGCGGTATGCCTATAAAGCTTAAAATCTTTTAATATAAGGCGCGGAATATAAGGGATAAAACCTATTGGGGCCCCGGAAAAATAATATTAATACCCGGAAAATAAAAAGGTAATTACTAAGGAGGCTATATAAATTCCCTATTTCGAATTATAAAAATCCCACGATTACGCTTAAAAGGCCTAAAAAGTATTACCACCACCACCATCCTTAATTTTAAGGGATCGTTTATAATTTTCCAGCCTAAGGTTAAGGAAAAATAATCCTATATTATATTACCTTTTAAAAACCTGTTTAAATCCTAACTCCTATAATCTTTTCTATTTTTTATAAATTATTTTATTTTTTAAAAAATTATTCCACCATTTAAATTTATTATATTATATTTTTAAGATAAGGCGCGGTAAAGGTTTTTTTACCAGAATATTATTACGGTAAAGGAAGGTAAAAAACGCCTTATAAATAGGCCTTAGGCCTAAAAATAATCTTTAAAAGCAAAAACACCTAAAAATATTAACGAAGCTTAAACCTTTCCACGTAAACGAAAAGCCAAGCGATTACCTTTTAACCCTCCCTTGTTTAAAATCCCGCTATTTAAAACTTTTATTATATTAATGCCCCGGGCAAAATATAATATAAACGTTTTTTTAATATTTTAAGGAATAAAATAAATACCATCCCCCGGCCAATCCGTAAAAATAATATTTAATACTGGTTAATATAATCCCTATAAAATAAACCAATATATTATAATCCGATTACCGTTATTGCTCCTTGGTATATAGGGGAGCGTAATATTTAGGGAAAATAATATTTCTTAATATACGTATTAATTAAATCGAATATTTAAATAAGCAGTATTTATAAATAATGCGTAAAAAATAAATTATATTATATAATATTATATTAATACCTACGCCGAATTAATCGAATTATTTATTATAGGAAAAATATGGATTAAAGCGAAAAAGGCCCTAAAAACGGAATTCGTAAATAGGAATACCTTCCAGAAAGGCCGTAATATGGCAGACCTGGAGCGTTTCGTTTACCAAAACTGGCTTATAAAGAATATTAATTAATAATGGTTATATATCGCGGGGTAAAAACGCCGGCTTATTTAATATAAGGAGAACCATACGGGTTATATTAATAATATTATTTTATTAAACGCGTTCTTAAACGCCTTCGATAATATATTATAGGTTTAATTATATAATTCAGCAGGGATTATAAATAACGACCTATACTTCGGAACCCACGAGGAACTCCTCCAAAAGCTTAAAGCGTTCCTGGATTAACGTAAGAAGATAATAAAACTATTCGGAAATAAGTTTTAATAAGAAAAAAAAGGGACCACCGCCCGCGCTAAGGAAACCACGTATAACCCCATCGACCACCAGTTTTAATAAGCCAACTAATATAATTTGGCCAAAATGGCCCAAAGGAACCAGACTAACCCCCGCGATTTACCGCCCGCGCTCCGATTATAAGGAAGCGATAAAATACCTATTAGCCGATTAATCCTGCCCAAAGTAATTAAATAAAACCTAATTAAAAAGCTAAATATTTTAAACGTGGCTAATATATATATATTATTAAACCAGAAAATAGGCGAAAAAGTAAAGTTAGTATTGAATAATGGCAGAATTAGGGAAAATAAGCCTTAATATAAAAACCATTATAAGCATAATCCTAATTAAACCTATTAAACTGGACGAGACTATACGCGGGGACTTTATTATATTTAGGCCGAATTCCCCCAGGAAACCAGTATAATTCCTTTAAAGATTTTAAAAATATAAGTATTCCTTATATTAATAATCAATTTTAATAAAAGGCCCTAATATTAAACTAAAATAATAAGATATTATTAGTGCTTAAAAAGTAATCATATATTATATAATTGCTTATAAAACGTTTAGGATCGAATTAACGGAGTCCTTTATAAATACCCCTTTTATCGGACACCAGAATAGGATTTTAAAAGGAGCGAATATAATACCTGGCCTATTAAAATGTTTAATAATATAATTATAAAAAAAATATTAATAAAAATAATATTCCTACGGTATTATAAATAAAAAAAGGTGCCTAAGGATTAATACGATTAAGTATAAAAGGCCTAGAATATAATTATAAAAAACCCCTGGTTTTTAAAAAATACGCCTGGCCTAATTAATAAAAAAAACCAGGTACCTTAAATACGCCAACCATAAGTAAACCTAATTAACGAGATTTATAAAATCCCCAGGAATAATGGTATTTAAAATAATTAGCCATTTATTATAATAAAAGGCAAGGTAATAATAATTAAAAAATACTTGTGGGAAAGCTGGGAAAATATGGAAGCGGAAATAATAACGGAAGCCCTTATTATTAATATTTATAATAAAACGGTGTAATCGGTTTTTAATTATAATTAAAAAGGAATTAAAAAAGAATAAGGCAGGCCTTTAAAAAAAGTAAAAATAAAAGATAAGGTTAAAGCGGTTAGGGAAAAAGAAAGCGCCAAAGGAAAAGAGAAGGATCCTGGTTATAAAAAAGTATTAGGCGTAATAAAGGAAAAGATGGAACGCAGTATATAGGAGGAAAAAGAGGCGCCCTTAGGTAGTAAGCGTAAGGACCCCCTAAAGTTTACGAACCTAATCTTTTAAAGGGTAATGGAAAAATAATTTATAAAGATTATAGGGAGGCCTTACGGGTTAACGATTACGGAGGTATTATAAGTATTATAATTTATAAAAATAATCTTATAAAAGAAATTGGTAAATAAAATAAGGGTAAAGGAAATTATTAACGAAATTATTTATAAGGGTAAAAAGCTAAAGGAATATTAATAAATAATCCTAAATAGGCCTAATATTTACCAGGTGGTTAAAATAAAAACACGTTTTATTAATAATATACCCCCGGAAAAATTAAAGTTTATAAACCTTATACGTATTTAATTATATTAATAATACGAGCGTATAAACTTTAAGGTCCTATTTATAAGCCTGCCAGAAGGCCTAAAAACGGCAATATTAAAGGGAAAAAAGGCAGTCTTTTATTTAATTAATATTCCTAACCCATTAATATTAATCCCCTTAATAATCCCCTTTTTTTTTTACCCGAGCCCGTACTTATTAATACGTATAGGAGGGTTAAAGAATAGGCTGGCCAGGGTTATTATAAATATAAGCGCGGAAGCCAATATTTTAAAATAAACCTATATTTAGGAATACGGCTTTAAAATTTATTAGGCGCGAATTACGTTTTCCGGTTATAATAATTAAAAGATTAATTTAGCCTTGGTTATACGGTAATAGGTGCACGTTTCTTTAAAACCTAAACGCATTACGTAAAACTTCTTTATATTAAAAAAAAATCAAAAAGGGGCGCCAAAAGTAATATTAGAAATACCTTTTATTATAATAACGGGGTAAAAATAACGCTATAATAAAAAGCGCAATACATTAATCGGGGAACTCGAAATAAAAGGGAATAATTATATTATTATTATTATAAACCTAACCCTAAAAAAAAAATGTAGAAAAATACTCCGCAATATTTATCCCCAGGGAATAAAGGTTTTTAAAAAAATATAAGAAACCCTTATAATTCGACCAATAAAAAAAGAAAGGCTAGTATAAAATTAAAGAAACCCCGTGCTGGTAAAATCGAAATCCCTGCCTATATAATGGAAGTTTTGGATTCGGATAACGAAAAAATAATAGCCTAATTTTTTATAAAGGAAATTAAGCGCCTTATAAAAAAGTTTAAAAAGGATATGCCTATAGAGGGGTATATTAATAGGCCGTAAAAAGGGGAGAACCTTTTAAATAGAAAAATCTGGACCAAAGAACCAAATATAAAGGTTACCCTTTATTAATTAAAGGGGCAGGGGTGTAGGAAGCCTTACGATTACCCACGGAATCCCAGTTATAAAAAAAAAGCTGTCAGGAAAAGGTTAGACGTTTTCCCAGGAAAGTATTATAAGGGTAATAATCGGGAGCTATAAAATAATAAAAGGAGAATACGAGACTTTATTATTAATAAAATCCTAGGCGTTAGCGGAGCCTAAAAGGCATTTCCCCTTAATAATGCCAATATTATTAACATTTTTACTGTATATAAACGTGTGGCGGATAAAATAAAACCCGTAAATGCTCCAATAAGGTATAAAATAGCCCCCGTAAACCCGGACTGGTATAAGAAAAAATGGGAAAAGAATAAGCCATCGGAAAAAGATTATAATAATGCTAAATAAAACGAATATATTTGCCCACGATTACGCAAGGCAGGGTGCAGCGGCACCAGGTTTATATTAAAAAGGAGAAATAAGATTTTAAAATCCCTCGGGGAATTATAAGGGAAAAAATAAAGGATATTTATAAATATATTTATAAATAAAAAATAAACGTTAATATAGTTCTGGGAATATTTAGGCAAAGTTAACCTTAATATAACCCTTTCCCAAAAAATCGATACGGTACCTTATATAGGGTGGTAAATTAAAAGTATTCCTATTCCTAAGGTATTAATAACGGTGGTAATCGAAATATTTAAAGAGCGAAGAAAAAAGGGGGTAATTAAACCAAACTAAACGGCGTACCGTAATCCCTAGTTCCTAATTAAAAAAAAAAATGGGAAATACCGCTTAATTAATTTAGCGGAAAGGCTTAATTCGATTATAATTCGTAATACTTTTATACCTTTAATTACCGATAAATTTATAAAAAATATAACCTATTACCAGTTTATTTTACTCCTGGATTTCTACTCCGGATATAATTAAATAATGCTCGATCCAAAATCCCGAAATCTTATTACCTTTATAATATTCGCCGGCCTATTTAAAATAACCACGCTTCCGTAAAAAGGAACAAATAATATTATTTAATTTTACAGAATTATTTCCATT
The DNA here is from genome assembly GCA_022664585.2 of Zalerion maritima. NCBI lineage: Eukaryota > Fungi > Ascomycota > Sordariomycetes > Lulworthiales > Lulworthiaceae > Zalerion > Zalerion maritima. The sequence continues at coordinate 52,062 of JAKWBI020000274.1, forward strand.
ATTCTCCTAGGTTTTATTTTAATAATATGCAGAATATTTATTAATAATATTACGATTAAAGGTTTTATTATTATGTACAATGGGTAAGAAATTTACCCAGGGGTATAATAATATATGGCCGAATATATTAGGAATTTGGATTAAATATTATTATAAAATAAGCTGGCCGGGACCATAATCTTTATGGTTAAATCCAAATGGTACTAAAAATTAGCCGTAATAATAGATTTTATATACGGAACGAATAGCCGTAATCCTAAATAAACCAAGGTTATTAAAATTAAAAAGTGGACGGTTTTTAAAAATATATCGGATATTAAAAGATTTATTAATATAATGGTTTTTTACCAAATATTTATTAAGGATTTTACTTATATTATTAAACCCTTATACGAATTTACCTATATAAGGGCGCAGTTTATTTAGGAGGAAAAGTATATAAAAGTAACGGAGATCCTTAAGCAAGCCCTAATATTACCCCCAGTTTTAATTAAAATTAATTACTCCCCGGAGGTAAGGCGTATTATTATTAAAGCAAATGTATTAAAAATCGGATGGGGAATATGGATCGGCTAAAAGAGGGAAGGGAAGGTTTTAATGGTAAGGTACGAGTTTGGCTATTAAAAAGGAGCCGAAGGAATATATTATTCGGCCAAGCTAAAATGCAAGGGGCTGTTTATAATTTTAAAGCGATTACGGAATTACCTATACGGCGCGCATTTCACCCTTAAAATAAATGCGATTAATATAATATATTAATTTAATAATAATATTATTAACCTACCCGGAGCACTTATTATTAAATAAATTATATAAATACGGTAATTCGATTTTAATATAAAGTATATATTAAAAAATAAAAACATTATGGTAAACGTATTATTATAAAAACCCCCAGGACCTTTAAATAAGGAAAATAATAAATTAAAAAAAAATATCGAAGATTTTATTAATGCGTAATTATACGTGCTTAGGGCTATATAGGATTAGAGGGATATTAAGATTTTAGGAGGAGAAGTATAAAGTAATAAATCCCGAAAAATAATGTATTTTTTTACCACCTTAAAGAAACCAAGCAATATCCCTTATAAATTATTCCTCCGTTAAAAAGAAAAGGCTTTAAATTACCTGGTAAAGGACTAAAAGCTTTGGCGTAAAACCTTAAGGGATAAATTATAATTATAATTAATGGTTAATAATAATTAAATCCGGAAATATATTATTTAAAATAATTATATTTACGAAGGGTATAAAAAACGGAATATTATATTTAATTTTATCGCTTAATATTATTATTAAAAAGAATAATAAAAATAAATATAAAAGGTATTAAAAATTTGCCCAATTTACCAAAAGCGAAACCCTTAAAGGTTTAAAATACCGCTAAAAATCTCTAACCTTATTTTAACCCCCTTTTTTAAGGTTTCGCTTAATATTTTTTGGATATTATTAAGGAAAGGGTATATTTATATTATATAGGCCAAATATAATTTAATAGGATGGATTAAAAGGCGATTATTATAAGAAGCCACCGTAGGGTAAATGGCTAATTTTGTTTGGTAAAATATAATTTATAAATATGGGATGTATGGGAAATTAATAATTAATGGAGGATTAAAGAACCGAGGATTTTTGGATAAATTTATAAAGCGAATAGGCCTGGCCAAGATTACGGTATCGGTGTATAATTTATAATTATAAGGGGGAATAAAATACCATTATTTAAATACCAGGGATACGTTATTAAAATTAGGCGGTAATTAGGTTAATATATACCCAGGGGTATTAATAACGTAAAGAATTATAATAAACCAAATTATAGGATTTTTCCCATATATATTATTATACGGTTAAAAAATAATTACCTTTATTAAAATGGCGCTCCTTACCTGGAGAATAATTAATTGGAAAGGTAATATACCGTACGCGGACTTTTTGGCGGAAAGAAACCGGGTAATAGAACGAAAAAAAACGGATTTGGCGAAGGTAGCCCGAATTTTACGACGGAATAGGGAAACCAGGGCCAAATATATGGATAAAAAAAATAACGGGAAAATAAGGAAAATCCCATTAAAAAAAGGGGATTTAGTATTACGATGGATATTAATTATAAGGGTTAGGAGTATAAAGAATAAGTAAAACCCTCGATAAATAAGGCCCTATATTATTTATAAGTTTTCGAATAAAGGAAAAACGGTGTAATTTAGGGAACCTTATAAAAAAAGCCCTCCTTTTAAATATATAATCGGGAGTAATAAGGTTAAAAAATTTATTTAAAAGAATGGATAATAAAGTAAGCCGGTAGAAATTAATAATAATACCTGGAAAAAATGGGAATTTTATTTAAAATGGAATAATAAATTAAGAGAGGATTATATAGGATTAAGCGATAAGGAGAATAATTCGGAAGGCCATATTAAGGATAATATATTAAAAAGTTTAGGTAAGGATTAACGCCGAACGGTAATATTTTATAGTAATGATTGGGAAGAAAAAAACGATTTAGCCAAACGTATTATTATAGTATTACGGTTAAAAAAACCACGTAATATAAAAAAATTAAAGAATAAAGAGCGGGAATCGGGGAAAGTACCTTTTTTAAAAACGACGAAAAAAGTACGATTTTAAATCTTAATAATAATCACGGAAAAATTTGGTAATATTCCTTTTATAAAGGAATAAAGCTGTATAATATTACGAGACCTCCAAAGGAATTATTATATAAAAAGAAATTCCCCTTTTTTTATATTCCCTCCCTTATATAATAATAAGCCCTAATTAATTTAAAACCAAATATTATGGAAAGACCTAGTAAAAACCATATACCTAAAGCTCCGTTAATAGCCCGAGGTATATACACGTATATAAAAGAAAAACCACATTCCCTTATCCAAAAATTTAAAAGGGAATATTTTTACATTTTCTTTTTCCCGTTTCCACACCACACCGAATAGCCCTATTTTAAACCATTTACAGGTGGCAATTAAAAATAACCTCCCAGCTTTAAAAAAAGGTTACCCGTTTAAATTTTAATTCGTTTATTTAATTTACGGAAAAAAAAGGGCGGGATCCCTATTTAAAGGGCTATATATAAAAGTAAAAATTCCTTTATGGGAAAAATTTAATTTTTTATATTAAAGGACACCATTGAATAGTCCTGTATAGTATAATTTTTATTTTAATAATAGCGAAAGGATTAATCGCGGGATAAAGAAATTATGGTTTAATTTTGAAAAATTTATAATACCCCCTATTTTTTACGAAAGCGTAAACCCTCGTAACAAGCAGGAGTCTAAAAGGCCGCCGCGCCACCACCGTTATTTCCTTTAAAAGCTTTACCTTGGCCACCCCCTCGACCACGAGCGCCAAAAAAACCAAACCCTTATACCGGCTGCATAAAAGGCCTGGTTAGGCCGGGAATATTTTTAACCCTTAAATTTAAAACGTTTATAACCTTTAAAAGGTCAGGGCCGCCAAAAATAATTTCGAAGTAATTCTCCCAGTGCTTAATATTCTGCTCCCATACCGTATTATTAAATAATTTTTTAATACGGAACTTTTTATAAGGGGTATAATTATTATAGGAAGGATCGGAATTCGAAATTAATATATATTTTTTAAGGCCTTTATTTTTAATTATATAAACATTGCTAAGCCAAAGGTAATTACCATACCTATTCCCGGTATACCTAGGAACGGAAATATATTCGAAAAAGGGGAATATATAATAAATAAAAATATTAGGCTTTTAATTTTAAAAATAATTCGCCCACCCGGAGGTATAATACTTATAAGGGTTTTTATTTACCACGCCTTTAAATTATACGGCCAATGCCTATTAATAATAAAAATAAAGGAAGGAATATAAACCACCCATGATTTACCCCAGGAAACCTTTATATAGGATGGGAATGGTAATAGGCCGATTAATCCTCCTATATAATATAAGGGCCAGGCTGGTAATTTTAGGAAGGGTTTTAAATACATCCAGGTTAATATATATGGCTATATAAATATAATTTAAAGGAGGGTCCCTAAATAGGCCAAACTAGAAATAATAAAGAATATTTTAAAAAAATAACGATAATTAATCCTGCTTAGCCCTAAAAGGTAAAAATGGAAAGGGTGCAAAGGTGGAATAAACCTTATAAATAAAGTTAAAAACCGGCTTAAACCGGGTCCTTTTAATAAGGCTCGAGGATAGCCTCGGCGGAAAAATATTAAGTTGGAAAGCCTGAACGGTATTATACCTAAAAGGTATTTTAATTTTAAAAACCGTAACCGTGCGCTGGAGCGGTTGATTTAGGGGGATTAAACTGGAGGAAAAGGTAAGGAAGGACCTTTTAAATAAACCCTGGGAAAAAAAACCCGGGCTGGTTTATTATATAAGGTTAAATTAAAAAAAGGTATAAGGCGATAGGGGGGATAAAGGGAGCCGAGCAAAGCCGCTGAAACTAATGGTTAGGTCTTAAAATACCCGATTAATACGGCCTTGCGGCCTAACCGGTAAAGGAAAAGGAGCAGGAGCAATTACCAGGGAAATTAAAATTAAATAGCCTTGTATAAAGTTAATAGTTTGGGAAAAATATACCTGGAGGAGGGCTTCGGGTAATAATAAAAGTGGCGTTAATTAAAAGGGCCGCTTAACCATAAGCAAAATGCTTAATAACCCGAGTACGGTTCCTTATAATATAAGCCCCGGGCCCTTTTATAAAAGGAGGAAAAATGCGAGGGCAAGGGAAAACGAAGGTTATATAATAAGGTATAAGAGAAAAAGAAGGCTGGCTTATAGGTATAATAGGTTTAGAAAAATTAAAAGGCCTGCTGGCCGTTGGTAAACGCCAAATAAAAGCCAGGAGATTAGGAAGCCCCTTATAAACCTCCTTATTATTACTCTGGTCTAAATGGGATATATTTTAAAAGGATTAGGGAATAAATTAAAAAAAGGGGGTAATAAAGGGAGCGAGTATTTAAGGGAAAAAGGGCTTAAAGGAAGGGAAAAAAGCAAGGAATATATAAAAAGAAAAGTATTGCAGGGAGAAAAAAGGCACCGATAAAAAGCATATAAAAGGAAGGATTATTGAAGGTATAGGAGAAAAAAGAGGGAAAAAAGTTGGGCCAAAACATTTATATGGTTATCCGATTAAAAATAGGAGGCCCGTTAATAGTTATAAAAATTATAAAAGTTATAAGGGTAATAAGGAAAAAGGGTAACGATGGGAACGCTTAAGGAAATACCTGTTTACCTAAAAAAATACCACCGCTTACCTAAAACCCGCCAATATATTTAAACCCTATAAGTATAAATACCCCCTTTTTTCCCCCCCTATATTTTCTCGATTTCTTTTAACCATACCATTTCCCAGCCTTAAATCTTTATAGTATAATCCTGTTTAATTTATTTTCCATTTTAATTTAATTCCTTATTTTTAAATTCCCTTACCCTTTAAAAACTTATATTACCCTTAGCCTAACCCCCGGTATTTAATACCTTATTAGCCCTTTTAACCTAAAAACTTTAATTTAAATATATCTTTTATTTTTTATTATTATTTAATAAAGTAAAAAAGCCCTGGGTAATATTATTTTAATAATGGGAGATTATACTTTCGAAGGGTTAAGGTTAAAAAATAAAACCAGCGTTTAAATGCCTGGATATTAATCGGAGTTCTTATTTAAATTATTCCAAAAGGTAATTTTTTATACGAAAGCCCTTATTAAACCTTAGCGCTTATATAAAAACCAAGCCCGCTGGGGAGGGCTAATCCCCTTATATATTTTATACGTGGATAATCCAAAGCTTAAAAAAATTGCCCAAAGGAATATAAGCGTAATTATTAGGGATATGTTTAACCTTATTAATCATTATAAAAACGACCGCTTCCGTTAACGGCTTCGAAGGCCTATTACCACCAAAGCGTTTTTTATAAATATTTAGGCATATATATATAATATTATTAAATTACTGGAATATAACCAACCTTTTTTCTATTAATAATTAATTATCTATAAGGATTATATTAAAATATATAGCGGGGTAAATAATATTGGGTTTACGATTACGGATTTTAAACCTTTAAGGGGACCTAAGAATATATTAACCATTAAAAACTAGGCGGCCTTTATAATTCCCCTATAATACCCGTTTTTTAAAAATTACGATTTGCTTGGTATAATAAAGGCAGGGGTTAACCTTATAATAAAAGGGTAAAGAAACCCGCGAATAATTTTTATTTAAGGCTACCATAAAAGTATAATATTTATTATATTTATATTAAAGAACGTAAAAAAGGATTTTAAAAGGTATATATGGGAGGTTTGTATAAGGTTTTCGGCGATATTTTAAAATAAAACCAATAGGGGTATGTTTAAAAAGTACGGCCTCCAGCCTAAGGTCCTTTTTATAATAATTATTTTCGTACAAATTAGCCCCTTTTACCGATCTTAATACCTTATAATACTAAAGACGCTTAGGATTATAATTTATAAGCAAAAAATAATATAGATCCATACGCGAATAAAAAGGGAGGTTTATATTAATAAAAAGGCCCTTATATTTTAAAAGTTAAAGGATAATGGAAAAAGGCTATAGTATTACCTTCGAAAGCTAAAATTAAGTATAAGGGAAAAAGGGAAAAGGAACCATATACTGTATTTTTTTGGGCCATCGCCTAATGGTTATATAAGGTATTTTATAAATTAAGTGAAGGTATTTTATATAAATTATTTAAGGTTTATAATGGGCCTTAACCCATTAAGGAACCTCCTTAAAGTAGGGTGGTTATAAGGGGAAATTGGCGTTATTATTTGGTACGAGGTTTTTTTACGCATGGTAGCGGAAGGTAATAATCCCCAGGGCTATTTAATTAATAATAAGAAGTGGTAAAGCCTAAACATAAATATAAATACTACCGGAATACGTTCCTATATATTTAATATTCGTATAAACCTTAGGCCTTTTTTAATACGCCCTAAGCTTTTTAATATTAGGGTAAATTCCATAACTCGTAAAAGGGTAAACCCGTTTAACTTTTATACGGAAAACCAGGAGAATATAGTGAAGTTAAAATTGGGAAATAATATGGATTCGGACTTTATTTATATAATTAATCCTATATACCGAAGGCAAAGGGGCCAGGTGGCCTCGGAAAAAAAAGGGGGTAATAACCGCCCTTATAAATCTTTTAAGGGAGAATACGTATTACCGGGACAAAAGCTTAATTTATTAAAATTATTTAAGCTATTATTACGCACCCCTTCCCTTCTTTTTTTACCTTTCGCACGCTTCATTATGCGTATATCCCCCGTTAATTATTAATTATTATCCTTATCCCTACCCTTAAAAATAGCCTTATTTTTCCCACGTATAATTCCTACCCCTAAGCGATTATTATAATCCCAATTTCCCTTATATACCAATTAATACTGGTGGGTATATAAAAAATAATATAGGCCGCTTTTTAATATTAAGGTGGATAATAATTTCGAAGTATTTAAGGAGGAGGTTATTAAGAAGCCTTTATGCCGTTTATTGGTAAAAAGGAGGGCCCACCGGCCGGAGGATTTTAGGTTTTATTTTATTTAGCGTTATTTACCCTATTCCGGACCTAATATATAGCCTACCCATACCGAAAACTTCCCGGGGTGGGCTGCCATTAAAAGGAATATTAAACGAGAGGCTATGGAAAAGGAGGAAAGAAAGGAAGCTCGAAAAAGGGAGGCGGCGAAAACGAGAAATGCGGCCTATAATATTAAGCATGGCCAGCGCCGCCGATTTAAAAAAATTAGGCGGGCTCCTTAAGCTCGATTGGCTCCTAATTGTATAAAAAAGGGGGATAAGTGTTTTGTTTTTTATTTTATAAATCGTTCGAAATAAAGTTTAAATACCACCAATTAAAATAAACCCTCCGGGGAAAATAAAGGTTAGGGCGTAATAAAATTTATAAGAAT